>JAPYYV010008736.1:0-23968 GCA_030522625.1 Copidosoma aretas | reverse complement strand
TGGTCCAGGTGTTGGCCCCCCCGGAAGAGATTCGCCGGTGACCCATTCACCAGGACAATGAGCTTCTGGCTTCCCTGACAGGAATTGGCTATGCCGACTGCCAGCGGGAACCCACCGACCCGGCGTCAGGGTGCGTCGACGACCTCCCCAAGGATGGATTGCCCCCCAGGTCCAGGCATCATCAGGAGAAATTTCAGTCAGTCCGCTAGAATCAGGGAGAATGTGTTTTCGGCGCCACGGGTACTTTTCCCACCGAAAAAGTCCGAGAATCAAAATTCCCGAAAATTTTTCGACGAGAATCGAACCCGTTTTGCCTCGAGTCTGTCAGGCTAAAAAGCTAGCACGCTAACCACTAAGCCATCGAGGACTCTCTACTTTTTTGTGTCCTGTATTGATTTCATAGATTGAATTTGATATATTATTAAGAATTTTGTAAGGATCGATTCTTAGTTCGTCCAATTTTTTTATGGTTAGTTTATTACCATTCTCTACGAACACTAAATCTCCATTTTGGAGTGTATAATTTTTTCTACCTTTATCGTACTTCGCTTTATTTTAATTTTGATACTTGATGCTATTTTCTAACGCTATCTTTGTATTTTTATTTAAGTCGCCATTTTTTTTATTTTAAGTTTATCCGGTACGATTGAATTATCTACTCCTGGTAATAGATAACTTAGTGTGTATTTTGTGACTGTATGTATTGTCTCAATATATTTTTTTTACGCATTTATGTGCTATTGATGTCCATAATGATTTTTTCTCTTTTTTTTTCATTAAGTTTGCATCTGATTTTGTTAAGTAGTGTCTGATTCAATCTTTCGTTAAGTCCACTTGAGAAACGTGCATCCTTTGATGTAAATATTAGTTGTATATCATCTCCGTTTAAAAAATCTTTGAATTCTTTGGAATTAATTCCAGGATATTGATCTGCTAGAATTATTTCTATTTTGTTATTCACTGATACTAACCTTATTATTTTTATAAAATCATGTGCGTTTTGTGTTTTTGAAGTTAGTACATATGCATAGCGTGTAAAATGATCCCTAAAAAATGTAAGTATTTTTTTGTTGATCTCTGACCTCCAAAACCATCAACTGTATCATTTGAAACTAGTTGAAATGGATTTTGAGCCGGATCAAGATGTGACATGAAACCATATTTATTGTGGCCTCTAGATTTATTTTTTATGCATGTCTCACAGCGTTTGCAAGTCTCCTGAATGTTTTTGTCTATATTTTCCGCTGTGTAGTATGATTTTACCATCCATTTCAATTGATTAATGCTTATGTGGTAAAATTTTTCATGTATTTTTCTTAATGATTTTTTTCTACAATTTTCTGATGATAAAATTTTATTGTTTTTCTTTCTTCTTTTACAATAGCATATTTTATTTTCTAAAATCAGTTTATCCTTTTTTAATTCTATATCGTTATTTATTTTTTGGTCCTCTAAGATGTCGTTAAAAGTTATTAAATTTACAATTTTTAAATCATCGTTGATATTATTTTCCGCGCTCAGTACTGGATTTCTGCTTAAACAGTCAGCTTCTATATTTAGTTTTCCAGGATTGTATTTCACCTTAAAGTCGTATTGTGTCAAGTAATAGGTCAAGTCGCCTAACTCTTTGTCTGTTCGTAATTTGATGTTAAGTTTTCCAGTGGTTTATGGTCTTTTAAAAACCATGAATGATTTTCCTAGAAGCCAATGTTGCCAAAATTTTATTGCTTCTTTGCTATCAATATAGCTAAACACTCCAGATAAATTGCCTTTTTTTTTTCTTTGAGACTGATCTCATTTTCTTGAAAGTAAGCCCCTGGTTTGTCTTCTCCGTTCGTTTGTTGTTGTTTCAGAACTGCTCCTGGGTAAATTTTGGTCGAATATAGCTAGAATTGGCTGAGTGGATAGACAATTCTTTAATTGATCAAAAGCTTTTTGACATTCCTCAGTCCATATAAATTTCTTATTTTTTTTTAGTAGTTTATGGAGAGGACTTGAAATTGACGCAATATTTGGAATGTATTCATGATAAAAATTTATATTCTTTTGAGTTGTTGGCGTTGGAAAATTTTGTATTGAGATTAAGTTATTTTTCAACAGTAATACTGTATTGTAACTAATTATGTGGCCTAAATATTTAACTGAGCTTTCTGCAAATCTACATTTTGAAAATTTCAATTTAAACCCTTCTCTTACTATTGCTTCTAATAATTTTTTTGAATGTATTATATGTTCTTTGAATCTTTTAGAAAATATTAATATGTCGTCTATGTAATTAACTGTAAATTCTGTAAGTTTATATTTTCTTATAATAATAGATAAAATTCTTTGGAAAATTTCAGGCGATGTTTTTAATCCAAAGGGAAGACATGTCCATTGATGATGACCTTCTTGAGTTATGAATCCTGTTCTGTGTTTATCTACTATGCTTCAAGGTATTGCCCAGAATGTTGAATTAATATCTAAAGTTGTATAATATTTGCAATTTCTCGTTTTTGTTGATAAATCATCCATCAATGGAAATGGTTGTCGTTGAGGAATAACTAATTTATTTAGTTCTCTGAAGTCTATACATAGCCTTGGTTTTTTATTTTCTTTTTTTTTATACGCCAGAGTTACTGGAGCGGCAAAAGGACTATAGAATTATTCAATTATCCTTCGTTTTAGTAATTCTGTTATTTGCGTCTCTTTTCTGTCTATTTCTGTACATCTATAAGACCTTTTAGAGCAATATTTATCCATAACTAAATCTATTGTTGCTTCATAATTTCGTATCCTTCCTGTATCATACTTATCTTTTGCAAATACTGTTTTATAGCTTTCAATTAATTGATTTATCTCATCTTTTTTATATTCGTTTAAGTGATTAATTACCATATCAAATTCCTCTGTATTTATGTTTTCATTAAAATTTATTTCAAAATTTGGTTATATAACACATCATTAACTCGCTGTCCCTCGGGTTACTGGGTCAAAAAGGTCGGGATTCAGATTATGTTGTTATTTTTATAATCATTCATCTAATCAGTATACTTCTTGACCCGCTGTTCCCTAGGAATCTCGGTTAAAAGCTTAGAATCCTGGTTATGTTGTAGTTTTTATAAGAATTTATATGAATAAACTACCATCAACTCGCTGTCCCCCGAGTAACTGGGTATGAAAGCTCAAGATTTCAGTTCTGTTGTTATTTTTATAAGAAAATTTTTGATTATTCCGATTATCAACTCGATGGATCTTAAGTGACTAGGTTATAAAGTTAGCACTTAGGTTATTTTTTAATTTTCATAATCATTTATCTAAATAACATATCGACTCGCTTTTCCCTGGGATACTGGGTTCAAAAGCTTGGGATTTAGGTTGTGCTAAATTTTTAATACTGATACATTCAAATAAAAAATTATTAACACGCTCTCTTTTAGGTTACTAGGTCGAAAAGCTTGGAATTCAGATTATGTTGTTATTTTTAGATGAATTTATTTAAATAGTGTAATTATTAACTTGCTGTCCTCTAGATCACTAGGTTTAAAAGATTGGGTTCCAGGTTATGTTGTAATTTTTATGATAATTTATTAAATTAACATATTTTTGACTCGCTGTCCCCCAGGTGACTGTGCTTAAAAGCTTGGAATTCAGGTAATCTTGTTATTTTCATAACTTTTTTTTTTATATGTATTAACAAGCTGTCCCCTGGATTAATGTGTTCAAAAAAATGGGATCTACGTTATGTTGTTATTTTTTAATAGTTCAATTTTTTTTAATAATCATTAACTAGCTGTCCTATAGGTTACTAAGTTAAAAAGCTTGTGATTTAGGTTATGTTGTAATTTTTTATCACAATTTATATGGATAACCTATTGTCAACTCGCTTACCACTTGTTTACTACGTTAAAAAGCTTTGAATTTAGGATATGTTGTTATTATTATCACAATACATTTTATTTTATTATAAATAACTTGTTGTGTCATAGGTTATTGGGTTAAAAAGCTTAGGATTTAGATTATGTTGTAATTTTTAAAATAATTTTTTCATATAACATATCATAAACTCGCTGTTACCCGGGTTACTGTGTTAAAAAGCTGGGTACTTAGATTATGTTGTTATATTAATAATAATTTATTTGATGAACAACATATAAACTCGCTGTCCCCTGAATTTCTGGCTATGAGAGCTCGAGATTTCGGTTTTGTTGGTATTTTCATAAACATTTATTTGATTAGTATAATTATTAACTCGCAGTTCCCTAGAAGACTAGGTTAAAAAGCTTGGGATTGAGTTTACGATGTGATTTGTATAGTTATAGATTTCATAAATACATTGTCAACTTGCTCTCCCTTGAGTTAATAGGTTGAAAAACTTGGGATTATGTTAAGTTGTAATTTGTATACTTATTCATTTAAATAACATATCGTCAAATTGCTGTGCCCGGGTTCTGGGTTGAAAAGCTTTCGATTTGAGGGTGTGTTGTACATCGCATAATAATTTATGTAGGTAACACATCATCAACCCGTTGTCCCCGTCTTACTGTGTAAAAAAGCATGAAATTCAGGCTATGGTGTAATTTTTTTAGTTATTGATTTAATTAACATATCATCAACTCGCTGTGCCCTAGGTTTTGGATTAAAAAGCTTGGAATGTAGGTTATGTTGTAGTGTTTAAAAAAATTTATGTAGATAATCTACCATCAACTTGCTGTTCCCCAAATCTCTGGGTTGACAAGCTTGGGATCCAGATTATGTTGTTCTTTTTATCATAGTTGATCTAATTTTTATAAATATTAACTGGCTGTCCCCTAGGTTACTGGGTTAAAAAGCTCAGAATTCTGGTTCTGTTGAAGTTTTTATAACAATTTATATAATAACCTACCATCAACTTGCTTTTCCTTGAGTTACTGGGTAAGAAAGCTTGAGATTTCGGTTCTGTTGTTATTTAAAAAAAAAATTATTTAATTAGTATAATTATTAACTCGATGGCTCTTAGGTGATTAGATTGAAAAGTTAGGACTTAGGTAATGTTGTAATTTATATACTAATTCGTCTGAATAAGATCTCGACTCGCTGTCCTCCGGCTTACTGTGTTTAAAAGCTTGAGATTTAAGTAATCTTGTTATTTTCATAATTTATTTTTTTTCATATTTATTAACTGGCGTTTTCCTGGGTTACTGTGTTAAAACGCTTTGAATTTACGTAATGTTGTTATATTTCTAATAGTTTATTCGATTTTAATAATTATCAACAGGCTGTCCTCTGGGTCACTAAGTTAAAAAGCTTGAAATTTATGTTAAGTTTTTATTATTATAACAGTATATATTATTGTATTATCATTAACTTGTTGTGCCATAGTTTATTGGGTGAAATGTTTAGGATTGAGATTATGATGTTATTTTTATAATCATTTATTTAATTAAAATGATTATTTACTTGCTGGTTCCTAGATGACCAGGTTCAAAAGCTTGGAATTGTTTTCAAGTTGTGATTTATATAATTATATATTAAACAAACATATCTTTATCTCGCTGTTCCGCGGGTGACTGTGCTTTAAAGCTTGGGATTTAGGTTATCTTGTTGATTTTATAATTTTTTACATTTTGATATTTAATAACTGGCTGTCCCCTAGGTTACTGTGTTAAAAAGATTGGGATTTAAGTTATGTTTTTATTTTGATAATAATTTATTTGATAAACATAATTTCAACTCGCGGTCCTTCGGGTTACCGGGTTGAAAACCTTATGATTCAAGTTCTGTTGTAATTTTTATAATAATTTATATAAATATCTTATTATCATCTTGCTGTCCCTAGGATTACTAAGTTAGCAAGCTTGAAATTTACGTTATGTTATAGTTTTTATAACAATTTATAGAAATAATCTACCACCAACTCGCTGTCCCCCAGATTACTGTGTTTAAAAGCTTGGGATTTAAGTAATATTGTTATTTTCATATTTCATTTTTTTTTCATATTTATTAGCTGGCTGTTCCTTTGGATACTATGTTGAAAAGTTTAAGATTTACGTCATGTCGTTATTTTTTAATAGTTTATTTGATTTTTATAATTATTAACTGCCTGTCCCATAGGTTACTATGATTACAAGCTTGGGATTTAGTTATGTTGTAATTTTTATTACAATTTATATAGATAATCTATTATCGACATGCTGTAACCTGGGTTATTAAGTTAAAAAGTTTGGAATTCATGTTATGTTTTTATTATTATAAGAGTATATTTTATTTTATTATAATTAACTTGTTGTGCCATAGTTTGTTGGGTTATAAAGCTTAGGATTGAGATTATGTTATTATTTTTATAATCATTTATTTAATAAGTATAATTATTTACTTGCTGTCCCCTTGGAGACTAGGTTTCAAAGCTCGAAATTAAGTTAAAGTTATAATTTTTATTATAATTTATTAAATTCACATATCTTTGACTTGCTGTCCCCCGGGCAACTGTGCCTACGAGCTTGGGATTTAGGTTATCATGTTATTTTTATAATTTTTTTATATTTATTAACTAGCTGTTCCCTGGGTGACTGTGTTAAAAAGATTGGTATTTACGTTATGTTGTAATTTTTTTAATAGTTCAATTAATTTCAATAATTATTAACTAGCTGTCTTATAGGTTACCATGTTAATAAGCTTGGGATTTAGTTATGTTGTGATATTTATTACAATTTATATAGATAACCTATTATCGACACGCTGTCCCCTGGGTTACTAAGTTAAAAAGCTTGGAATTTATGTTATGTTGTTATTATCATAACAGTATATTTTGTACTATCATAATTAACATGTTGTGCCATAGTTTATTGGGTTGAAAAGCTTTGGATGAAGTTTATGTTGTTATTTTTATAATCATTTATTTAATTAGTATGATTATTTACTTGCTGTTTTTTAGGAGACTAGATTGAAAAGCTTTGAATTGTGTTGAGGTTGTGATTTTTATAATAATTTATTAAATAAACATATCTTTGTCTCGCTGCTCTCCAGGTGACTGTGCTTTAATGCTTGGGATTTGAGCTATCTTGTTATTTTTATAATTTTTTCCATTTTGATATTCAATAACTGGCTGTCACCTGGATTACTGTGTTTAAAAGATTGGGATTTTTCTTATGTTGTAATTTTTCTTACATTTCAATTTATTTTAATAATTACTAACTAGCTAGTTTATAGGTTACTAAGTTAAAAATCTTGGAATTTAGGTTACGTTGTTATTATTCGAAATGTATATTTTTTTTATTATTGTTAACTTGTTGTGTCATAGTTTATGTGATAAAAAGCTTGGGATTTGGATTATGTTTTTATTTTGATAGTAATTTAGTTATTAATAATATCATAAACTCGCTGTCCCTCGAGTTACTAGGTTAAAAAGCTTAGGATTTAGGTTAAGTTGTAATTTTTATACTTATTCATTTAATTAACATATTATCGACTCGCTGTTCCGTAGGTTTTGGGTTATAAAGCTTGGAATGTAGGTTATGTTGTCATTTTTATGATAGTTTATTTAATTTTTATAATTATTTACCGTCTGTCTGTAAGGATACTGGGTTAAAAAGCTCTAGATTTAGGTTAAGTTGTCATTTTTATAATAATTTATATAAATATCTTATCATCAACTGCTGTTCCTAGGGTTACTATATTAAAAAGTTCGGGACATACGTTATGTTGTTCTTTTTGTTATAGTTCATTTGATTGGAATAATTATTAACTGCCTGTCCTATAGGTTAGTATGTTAATGAGCTTGAGATTTAGTTATGTTGTAATTTTTATTACAATTTATATAGATAACCTATTATCAACACGCTGTCTTTTGGGTTACTAAGTTAAAAGCTTGGAATCGATGTTATGTTTCTATCATTATAACATTATATTTTTATTTAATATTATTAACTTGTTTTGCCAAAGTGTATTGCGTTAAAAAGGTTAGCATTGAGATTATGTTGTTATCTTTATAATTATTCACTTAATTAATATAATAATTAACTTGCTGTCCCCTAGGAAACTAGTTTAAAAAGCTTTGAATTGTGTTTAAGTTGTGATTTTTATAGTAATCTATTTGATGAATACATTTTAAGTCGCTGTTCCTGAGTTACTGGATTAAAAAGCTTGGGGTTTAGGTTATTTTGTTGTCTGCATAATAGTTTATTAAATAAGTATATTTATTGACTTGCTGTTCCTTAGATGATTAGGTAAAAAAGCTTGGCTTTTAGGTTATGTTGTAATTTTTATGATAATTTATTTAATCAACGTATCTTCGACATGCCGCGGCCTTCCCCCGGGTCACTGGGTTCGAAAGCTTGGGATCTGAGTAATGTTGAAATTTTTAAAATTATTTCATATCAATACCGTATTATGAACTTGCTGTCCCCGGGATTAATAAGTTAAAAAGCTTGAAATTTCGGTTATGTTGCAGTTTTTATACTTGTTTATTAAGTTTTTATTATTTTGTGTTGCTGTTCCCTAAGTTACTAGGGTAAAACGCTTAGAATCTTGGTTATGTTGTTATTTTGATAATAATTTATTTAATAAACATAATATCGACTCGCTATCTCTTGTATTACTGGGTGAAAGAGCTTGAGATTGAAATTATGTTGTAGTTTTTATAGAGGTTTATTCAAGTTTTATTATTATCATTTTGCTGCCCCGTAGGTTACTAGGTTAAAAAGCTTGGGATTTAAGTTATGCCAAAATTTTCATAATAATTTATCAAATATCTTATCATCAACGTGTTGTCTCTAGGGTTACTAAGTTTAAAAGTTTGGAATTTAGGATATGTTGTGGTTTTTATAACAATCTATAAAGATGATCCACCATCAACTCGATGAACCGCGAATAACTGGGTTAAAAAGCTTGGAAATTTGATTATGTTGTTCTTTTTATATTAGTTAATTTATTTTTATCATTATGAATTGGCTGTCCCGGTGGTTACTTGGTTGAAAAGCTTAGGATTTAGGTTATGTTGTTATTTTTATAATAATTTATTTAATAAACATATCATCAACTCGCTGTGACCTGGGTTCTGGGTTAAAAAGCATGGAATTTAGGTTGTGTTGTAATTTTGGTAATGATTCATTTAATTGAAATATTGTGATCTAGATGTTTTTTGGGTTACTGGGGTTAGAAGCTTGGGATTTAAGTTATGTTGAAATTTTTATAATAATTCATATAGATAACACATAATTCACCTGCTATTTACCGGGTTACTGTATTAAAAAGCTTGGGATTTAGGTCAAGTAGAGTTGACATTATTTTTTTATAAAATAACTGGCTTTCTTCTAGGATACTGTGTTAAAAAGCTCGGGATTTAGGTACTGTTGAGATTTTTGTAATAATATGTATAGATAACACATCATCAACTCGCTGTTCCCAGGGTTACTGGGTTAAAAAGCTTAGATATTGGGATATGCTGTTATTTTTATAATGCTCCCTTAGTTACATCTTGCTTTTTTGTTACGTTGACCTTGCAGGCCTAGCCACACTACTTATCTTATGAATGTTTCTTTAAACATGTTCGTTTTTATTCATCCTCGCCGTTTTTATTTTTTTTATGCTTATCCCAGAATAAACTTTGCAAAATTGCGCTTTTACTTCATCACACTCATAACATACACTATCAAAATAAGCACTTGTGTATCTAACTCTTATACTTTAAATTCTTGCAAAATTACCTTACCAGCACTTTTCGATAACTTTTTTTTTAATTTCTCTTTCTTTTCGTCATTTCATTTTCAATCAAAATGTCCTTGTTAAAGTGTTTCTTTCTTTTCATAACGATGCTTTTGTCTTCACATGTTAATTTTACTGGCGTCATGTATTATCCCATGTACACTTTATTTAGCTTCCAAATGTTTACAGCACGTTTCTTAATGTTAAACTGATCTTTGGAGTACTTTTTTACCTCTTGTTTGATATCTTTACCTCTGATATATTGCCTTGAATAATTATTGTATTTTTTTTTATTTTTTCCAAGCTCTTTTGTTAGTCGCTTCCAAGCTACTAACTTTTATCCATAACGCCTCCAGCTCTTTTCCAACCTCCTATTTGTGCCTGTTGTTCTTATATTTCCTTCTGCTGCTTTCTTTTCTACTCTTTTGTCAGCCCCTTTTTTTTTCTTTGTTGCATCTTCCTCAATCTTTTTACTTTTTTCTTATTTTTTTTTTAATTTTTGCGTTCCTTACTTTTGCCTCTCACTTCACACTTACATTATAGCAACTTTCTCACAGCTTCCCCTTCCTAATTTAAAACTTTTTCAACTGTGGTTGGCCGACACACTTATAAGAACCCCATAATTCATAATAATAATACTGACTACAAAAGAACGTTCCAAGAATGAGAATTTTTAGACCTTGCTATCATAACTTTATTAAGAAAAAATTGACAAATTTGTAATTTTCTTATTTGGCTTAACAATATTGTTTTTTGACACTTGTGATACTCAGAATAATAATTTATTGAATAATATTCAACCGAAGCGAGACAAATTTACATATTTATACGTTAATAAACCTTCAAATAGTACGTAAGGAAACGTTGAAATATGTTGTCTGTATCCGAGCTAAGCTTAACACCTTAGCTCATACACACAAAGTGAAAAATAAATTATCTCAGCACAGTCCCAAAACACGTAGGAGTGCTATGAAGGTAGTAGTCGAGCTTTCTCGGTATTCAGTTCACTTATAATAGGAATTGTAACGTACCGTTTTTTCAAAATAATCGTAAGAAGCGTTTAAAAGTTATAAACTATTTCGTTTAGAAATCTACCTCAAAATTTCATACTTTGGATTTTTTTTCTTCGAAGGCTTCGAAGGCCAAAATCGAATATTTTCAACTTGCTTATGTTGTGCTGCAAAAAATCAATCAATCAAGTCCAAGTGATACGTAATTCAATGGTATGATTTAAAAATCCAGAAAAAATACTTACAGTGGTCAAAAAATCAAACACGGTTAAAATTTAAAAATCCTATGCTATTTAAATGGGAAAACAAAATGTGTCTGGTGGCACGTGTTAACTCTAAAATTTTTTGGTTTTCAGGCTATGAATTGTTATTTTGGGATACAACGGAGAGATTCCAGGGCGTAGATAATCAAAAAGTTGAAATCGGTAAATAACGGACACCCTAATATATATTCACAAAGAAAGTAAGAGATAGTTAGTAAGTGAAAAAAAAGAGGGGGGGGGGGGGGAGAAGTCATATACTTTAGGAAAATTTAAACCATGTTAAAATTTGAATTTCTCAAAATAATCCTATCTACTAAAATAAAAACTTTTTTTTTGTCATTTTTATGAAATAGCATTGTTGCTTACTTTTTTTACTATTAAATGATGGAATATTTTATGTAATGTTGAAAAAATGAGTGCTAAATTTAAAAAGTGAAGCTGTATAAAATAGCGATGGAAAGTTGAATCTTGTTTATTCTTTCGTAAATAATAGTTCATATTACAATGTTTTTCTACAAAGATAACTATGATTTAAAAACATTAGAAGCAATCATTTTTAAATAACGAACGCATGTAGGTATTAAATATGTATAATCACTCTCATTATTTTTTTAAATTTAGTACGATGATTTATAAAAATCTAGTGAAAATACTAAAAAGAGCAATTTTGTTTACATATCGATCAACTTCTCCCTTTTTGTGCGCCTTAACGTTATTCAACCCTTTAGAAGACCTGTAAAAATTGTTAATTTTAACCTATCTTGCTTTTACTTTGCGTTATTGCGTCTTATTTAATTGGACTATAGTCATAATACATTTTTAAATTATTTGTAATTGACAGAACTAATTTTCTAAACATGCTATGATTTTTTTTGATATTTTCCACCTCAATTTCATTAAGGTATAGCTGCAAAATGAACAGAATAAGGTTATACTGTTTCATCTACAAACCAATATTTTTGCGCCATAGTGTTGCTGTCCCCTAAGATATCCGTTAAAATTGTTCTTTCTTGTCAATCTGGCTCTTTCTTTAAGATACACGGCGTATTTCAAGTTAAAATGCACATATATGCATAATAAGATATATATTTACCAATATATTACAACCACACACATATTGGTGATTCTCCAAAAACTGGCTCAAATCAAACTCAAAATTTGTTGAAACTAACCTTAGTCGAACAATTTTTGTATTTTTACTTAAATGCAATTTTACTTAAAGTTTTTTTTTTTATAGATATACGGCATTTTATAATAGTTAATTTTAGTCAATTTTCGAAAAAGCACGTCCGTCTCAAGTATGAGTAGGTAAGTTGCCTGTAAAGATAAAGTGTTCTTACTCTGCATTGATGAAAGCTGAAATAAGCCCTACCGATGAGAAATTTTTTTGTTTAACGTAGCTCCATCGATTGTAAGTTACAGCTGTTTAAAAAGAGACACTCAAATTGTTAAAAATTAGTTTCTACAAATATTTACCGAATATTTGTAATAATTTTAAAAATCACTATAACTATTAATCCGTTGCACAAAATTTCCTAATCTATTTGGATGGATATGGCTTTATTTCTGCTCTCATTTGAGCTAAGTTCAGGCCCTCTAATACTTTTTGCTTTTTCGCCATCGGCATTGATATTACCAACAAATCTTACAAAAAAAAGCTTTTTAAGTCACACGACGTAGATTTTACCCTAACAGTGCTAAACAAAAGTTTTGTAAAGATCTATTGTCTTAAAATGAGAAAATACCGGTCTTTGACTGGGGGGAGGAGGGGGGACTTCGAAACTGACATTTCAAGCTTCGCAGTGCTCTTATAACCCGTAGATGAAGGATGACGAATTTTCTTCTTACAAAATATCTATTACCATCAATACTATAACAAAATATGGATTTTGTAACTGTTTAAATACACCTAGTCATCGAAACAGGTAGGTTCGGAACTGTCAAAAGTTTTTGTCTGCGTCATACATCGAAAAATCAAATGCTCCACTATCTGAGATACCAAAAGTTCGAACAGCACTAGCGTGTGCATTTTTAACTATAGGTCTGGACATACAAATATTGTAGTGTTCTTAGGTAAGAGGAAATAAATACAGTGTTTGCTCATCAAGAGCCATTTATTTACTGAGGTATAAAGGCTGATGTACATAGTGTATACACGGAGAAATACATACAAACGCTTTTACATTACTTATATGACGCATAGGTGTATTAGTGTATCTTACATTCTCTACAAATATCACAATGATGGAGCACTAATAAACTAAAAGTGCAATTCGTGGATCAAAATGTATGCAGTAAAAACTCGTACTTGTTAGTTGATAATGAATGTAACTACAGCACCAATGTCATCCGTAATTACTGTAGTGCATGCATATACGCGAAGTCGTCAAAAAAAGCTTTTTCTTTTCACTAGCACGACCTTTTATAAAGAAAACTAAAATTGGGACAAGGCCCGGAATTAAACCCTATTTTTGCAAATTTGACTGTGATGAAGGCAATAATTTAGTTCAAGATCATACGTAAAAGAATGCTTAAGTTATTTAGCGTACATTACCACCTTTACCCTACTAGATCCCTACGCGCGCCAAGCCCTTAAATTTCATTAAACATAATAAATTATTTTCTAGATCTTTATAAAAAAAATCGAATTATTCGTTATTTTATAACACAAAGATTTTTTCTTAAAACAACGTATGGATTTTACTGTTTAAAAGACGTTGACTTAGTCTAAAGAATAATTATTTTTATAACCCACGAATGTCGTTTGAAGCAACAACACGTGATCTCAACTCTAACCAATCACATGACGAATAAAGGGCTATATTTATAAATTATTCTCCTTCTTAATATAGGATTCAATTTTGTTCATATACGCAAGCACGTGCTCCAGACACTATCTGAGCACGTTAAGGGAAAATCACCCGTATATATATGGGGCATTCTACGTAAACGGGGACAACAAAAATTTGTTTTTCTCTAATCTTAGAAAATCAATAGTACTCTATAAGAAAACAATACTGAAATTTTTTCAGATTTTTCGACTAGCAGCCTTGCCGTCAGCGATGCTCACAATTTTGAAATTTTTTCTTGGACTGCGAACTTCTTGATTTCAGAGACAAATCAGTGCGTATTAAAAAAAAAAAAAAAAAACACAAATTGTTAGCATTTTTTCCGTAGAATACAATCAAAATATTAAAAACAATTTTAAGGTTACTATAACCCCCTTGTTTTCAAGTTGTAAGGTTTAAAATCGATTTTTAAAAAAGGATGACACTTTTTTCTTTTTTTTTTTTGCTTATTATATGCATTATCGAATAACTTTTGGTTTATGATAGGCGAAGGTAAAATGTTGGCGCTAGAGGGCGCCAAATCTTAAAAAACACAGTTTCTACGTTATATCTTGTTACACATGACGGAAAAATATACGTAAAAAATGTTTTTGATATAAAATAAGGCGCATAATACGATCTCAATATCAAATTTGGTACATTAAAAATAGTGGATGCAATATGGCGGCGAATATTTTTAAAATTATTAAATTTCGCAAATAAAAAAATATGACGATGATCTACGTAAAATTTTGCATCGACAATGTCCTTTGCCAAATTCTCGTAAATTACGTTATTTTCGAGAAAAGAATCCGTTAATACATGAAATTCAGTGACCCTAACAGCTAAGGGGAACTTATATATTATACTGTGTGAGAATTCACAATTATATCACCTATTATCATTGAAATCTGCCGAGTCAAAGAATTTCATATATTGACAGATTTTTTTCTCGAAAATAACGTAATTATCAAAAATTTGTCAGAGGACATTTTCGATGCTAAGTTTTACGTAGATTATCGTCTTATTTTTTCATTTGCAAAATTCAATAATTTTAAAAATATTAGCTGCCATATTGGATCCACCATTTTCAATGTACCAAATTTGATATTGAGATCGTATTATGCGCCTTATTTTATATAAGATAATTAAATGCATACATACGATTTTATAAGATCTTATAGTATTATAAATTACAATCATGAAATGTCAATAAATTGTTAACTTATGCAAAAATAATTACATTTTTGTAAAAAAGTCATTATTGTTATTCTGTTTGTAGATAATCTTCTATTTCTTTTGGTAATTTACGTATTTCATGCTCTTTCATGCGCTTCTCTAAGTATACCATAGATATTTTTGGATCTGACATGTATACCTACTGCTGTGCTAAATGTATCAAGAAGTCGATGTGACCGTGAATCTTGTCGAGAGCGCACTTCTAAATATCATCTGTAAATTAATTATTAGTGAATGTGACAGTTTTTTGAAAGAAAAATAAATAAAATAATTTTTTTTTTAATTTTTATCAATACAAACAGCTTGGATCTTAGGTTATTTTGTTATTTGATCTACAATTCATTTATTATCAGTATGAATAAATAATTCATCGTAGACGGTGACGGGCATAAATGTTTTTTATTTTTGATTACTAGTGGTCAATATTTCGTTGTGTAACCAACCCTATCTGGACCTACATATGATATACAAACTACATAAACATAATATCGAAGTAAATAAATGACTAACATAAATTTAATTAACACCTCGGATTCCGGGAAATACAAAAAACACGCAGAAAACACAGAAGTTACATTTTTTTTTTTTTATGCAAACATGACTAAAAAATACATCTGTGAAAAGTTAACATCTAAAGTCTTTGTCAGAGCGACTAAACAGACATAGAGACAAAGACAAGCGACAATAGGAAGCCATAAACATAAGATGGAAAGAAAACCTACCCAGGCAGCTACTATGACACGGGGAGCAGACTGTACCAAGACCAGAAACATTGAATGGCAAGAGTGCTGACTCGAGAAACGACGATCCGGGCGCTCTAGCATAATAATGGAATATTACTAGGAGAACAAAAAAATGAACCATGCCCAGTGATACTATGTCAGTCGCGTAAGGTGTTGTCTGATGTCATTAATAAATCTTGACAACCCCTTATGCGACTAACATAGTATCACTAGGAATGGTTCATTTCTTTGTTCTGTTAGTCCTATTCCATAATTTCACTGGTGCGCCTGGTCCCCGGGTGCCCGGGCCATTTCTTGAGATGACACTCTTACTACTCAGTGATTATGTAACTGGCATATCATCACTGTGCACGGTCTGTTTCTTTGTTCTCCGAGTCATATTCCATAATTATGCTAGTGCGCCCGTCTTCGTTTCTCGAGTCAGCACTCTTGCTACTCAGTGTTTTTGGTCTTGGTACAGTCTGCTCCCCGTGTCATGGTAGCTGCCTGGGTCGGTTCTCTTACTATCTGATGTCTATGGCTTTCTTTTCTCGCTTGCCTTCATCTTTATGTCTGTTTGGTCACTCTGACAAAGACTTTAGATGTTAAATTTTCACCGATGTATTTTGTAGTCATGTTTGCATAAAGAGGAAAAAATATAATTTCTGTGTTTTCTGCATGTTTTTTTGTATTTCCCGGAATCTGAGGTATTAATTAAGTTTATGTTAGTCATTTATTCACTTTGTCATTATATTTATTTTGAGTTCAGGTTGAGCACTAGAAGAGAGCGCTCATGCGCTCAAGCCGCGGAATACTTTTCATAATAGACGGAAAGTTTTAAGCATTTCTAAGTAAAAAGATAAAAGTCTTACCCGATCCAGAACCTCTAGAACATAAGTCATTAGCTCGCAAGAGCAAAACCAGAGGATATAAAGAGAAGGCATATTAAAAAGAGATCTTACATATAAAAGTGAGGTTAGAGCCGGGACTGACTTAGATGAAGGACGACAAGGGTAATGAAGTAAATGATAAAATGAATACAAGAAACACGGTGAATTCGCGTACAAATAATACTATGAATAGAACAGGAAATGTTTCCTAATCGTCATCTCTTCAACCGTTGATATTTGCCGTAAGATTTAACGAGACAAAAAAAGACAAGGCCAAGGAGAAAGAGCGAGAAAAAATACCAAAGGAGGAACCACAACCCAGTTGGGCGGCGAGACTGGAGAAAAAAGTTGAGGAAGGCCTCGCAAGTATGAACAAACAGTCCCAAAGAATAGAGAAAGTACTGAGTGACATTAGGGCAGAATGGAAGGAAAAGGATGCAGCCTGGGAGATGGAGAGAGAAGCTTGGAGGGCAGCGAACGAGTGTTTGGTTAAGAAGTCAGAGCACTAGAGATAGAGAGTGACAAGAGATAAATAGAGAAGAAGAAGAAAAACATCATCATCAAAGGGCAACAGTTCGAAGAGAAAGACCTAGTAGACAAAGGAGGTCGTTTTCTCGATGCACTTGCTAGACGAAAAGTTCAGGTGAAGGCAGCATGTAGCTTTAGAAACAGGAAAGTTCAAACGGCTGGAGACAGAGTCCTGGTAATGTTAAGCAGAATGGAAGACAAGATTAAGATCATAAAAAACAAGAGACACATAGACAAAGGATTGTACATAGATGACGACCTAACTAAAAAAGAGAGAGAAATACAAAAACGTATAAGAGACATAGATAAAGTGAAGAGAGATGAAGGTCTCAAGACGAAGGTGGGATACATGAAGTTTTGCATAGGGGATAAGTAGTTTAGATGGGATGAAAAATCCAACTGTCTGAAAACACCAAAGTAGGAGAGAAAGAGAAGCTAAGAAAGAGAAAATAAGGACAGAAGAAGGGGCGAGTTGAGAGAATGCTTCTTGAATGTGACTGGGCTTAGTAACAAAGACAGTGAGTTTTGTAATTATGTGAAAAGTTACTAACAGAGACATGGACAGAAGCAAAAGAATGGGTTGGACTGAAAGGCAAGTTGAATAGTGACTTTGTCAGGGGGCATACAGAAGCAGCTAGAGAGCACAAAAAAGGAAGGGCTAGCGGTGGCTTTTTATTTGGTGTAAGAAAACTAGAGATAGTGAAATTTAAAAACTGTGAGAGTGCAAGAGAAAAAGTATCGAAGTGGACAGGGTCGGTGAGGAGAGAAAAATGTAAGATAATATTGGTGTGTAGCCAAGGAGTAAAAGAATCATTGAAGTTGCTAGAAGAGAAAGACACGGAGCAGGAGCCGATAGGAAGACTGAAACGCCAGAACTAACAACCTGGGAGGACCCCTGAATGCAGAAGGGGAGACGACAAACAGAGAGGCAAAAGACCAGTTAATAACGAAGGGAGAATACTAGTGAGTGAAATAGACGAAAGAGGATGGGCGATAATGAATGAAACAGGAGAAGAGACAGGTGAATACACATACATAGGAGAAAACAGGCACAGTACGATTGACTACATGATAAACCCAGAGGGAGGGGAAAAACTCAGTACATTTAGGATAGGAGTAAGAAGGGAGTCAGACCACTTCCCACTGGAAGCGGCTTTAGAAACGGATTATCCAGTAGATGCAGAAGGAGGACACAGTAGTACAGTGTTTGGAAAAACAGTAAAAAAAAGGAAGTGGACCGAAGAGCTGATAAAAAGCTATCACAAGAAATCTGAAAATTGGGAGTCGCAGGAAAGTTATAATGACGGGAAAATGCAAGACATAAGCAAGATTGAACAAGCAATCCCACTGGAGGAAAATAGAAAGAGTCAGGTTAAAATAGGACAGAGCATGACCATGACATGACAAGAAGTAGGATCAACAGAAAAAAGTGCTGAGGAAGTCACTGAGGGACTGGAGAAAAGGAGAACTATGCAAAGAATTCCTACTGACAAAGAAGAATCACAAGGAATGGTGCACAGCGAAGAAAGAAGAATACAAGAAGGCCACTCGACTGTCTAAAATCAAGAAGATAAGAACAGAGAAGAAAGCATGTCAGTACACAAACAAGTTCAGAAAGGAAAGACAAGAAATTTGCAGAGAGATAGAGCTAGACACTTGGAATAATCACTTTGCCAAAAGGTTAGGAGGGGTGCCAAGCAGAACAGTGAACTACCTAGCAGGACACGGACATGCCGGAGGGGATGAGGGCACAGAAGGAGAGCCTCTTACGAGAAAAGAGCTCATAGAGATAGTCAAAAACCTAAAGCATGGAAAGGTGCCAGGAGAAGACGGGATAGAAAATGAAGTTTGGATAAAAATCCCAGTGCAAGTAGGAGAAGCTTTCTTTAAGCTGCTCCCGAAGATATGGAGAGAAGAAGGAGCACCGAAAAGCTGGAATACAGGCCTGATATTTCCAATTTTTAAGAAAGGGGACAAAAAAAAGGCGGAAAACATCAGAGGAATCAGCGTATAAGATGTACGCAAGCCTACTTAACGACAGACTCATAAATGAAATTGACCATAAGCTGCAGGAGAGCTAATTCGGCTTTAGAAAGGGAAGAGGAGTAATACATGCTATGTATGTACTTAACCATGCAGCTAATGTAAGGCTAGGCAGAAAAGGAGAAAAAATGTTCGCATGCGTTTCAGGTCTGAAAAAGGCATTTAATAGTCTGAACAATGACAAACTGAAAGAGAGTATAGAAAGGTTAAGCAACAAGAGAATTTTAAACAATAGGATTTTAGAACTGTACGAAGAAACAAGGTGCAAAATCAAAGCGGGAGAGAAAATGTTGGAGGCGTTCAGGACGGTAAAAAGAGTCAGACAAGGATGCCCTCTGAGCCTGACTCTGTTTAATGCATATCTGGCAGATGTAGAAGAGTTCCTGGAGAGAATAAGAGTGGTAGGTATAGTCATAGGCAAGAGCATATGTAGATGACATAGTACTCTTAAGCAGAAAATAAAACAGAAATGAAAGTCATGCTGAAGCAACTTCAAAATTACATAGCACACAAAGATCTATCTATAAGTATAGACAAAACTAAGATGATGGTGTTTGAGAAAGCTAAGAGGAGGCCCAGAAGAATATGGAAATGGCATGAAGAGCAGCTAGAAGAAGTAAGTGGATTCCAATACCTTGTATATATCCTACCAAAAAATAGCAGAGCAGATAAACACCTAAGAGAGAGAGGAAGAAAAAAGCAATGATAACTATGAAAAAAATATGGAGCATAGGGGAGAGCATCTCCAGAGAAGATCTAACGAGGAAATACAAAATGTATAGTTCACTAGTAGAAAGCATAGAGCCTTTTGGCGCAGAAATATGTATATCATACACACAAGCAGGGTATTGGGCACAATTAAAGAAGAAGATACTAAAGAAGACAAAAATAAAAAACGAGTAGACAGAAAAGCTTAGCAGAGAAGGACAGTTTCATAGGCAGGTGGCTCAAAAGTTTGAAGAGGAATAGAAAGCACAGAGACGTACAAATATAGAGGAGTCTAAATATAACATATTTTACAAGAGTTTAATATCAGAAACAGATGGCGTGCCCAGGTATATCAAATCAAAACTTAAAGTCAAGGATAAAAGTATGATAGCAAGATACAGATGCGGAAACGAGGTCAGAAGCAGACTACACTGGGAAGATGAAATGGAAAAGCAATGCAGGCTATGCAAAGCAGAGATAGAATCGATAGAACACGCCATACTGCAATGCGAAACCACAAAATCAGGATTTACAGTCTACCAAGTGCTTGAAGAAATATAAAAGAGGAGAAGGCCCGAGCAAGCAGCCGAATTGCAAAGCAGGGATGTTACAACCGAAGGGACTGAAGCGGACCAGATATACGAAGAGACTGACTGCGGTCCGGAGGAGCGACAAATTGAGACGAACGACCCTTTATAGAATATTGACTGGAGTTACTGAAAAAAGCAGGGAGCATAGCATTAAGCCCGACCGCCAACAACACGTAGAGCACTAACATAAGTAAACAACACAGGTGTGGCTTTTTGTCTAAAAGAAAAAAATGGATAAGGATGTCAGAAGAACCCGGGAGAAAGAGAGCAAGGAGAGAATCAAGAAAGTTCTGGAAAGTGAAAACAAAGAACTAGTGGAATGGATGAGAGAGACAGAGAGAGAATTCTTCAGAATAAAAGCATGCCTGGCAAAAATAGATTTAGGGATAGGAGAGTTGGAGGAAAAAGATCGCACAGTCGCAAAGGTACAGAAGCTAGAAAGACAGAGAGAGGCAGACCTGGAAGAAATCAAGAAAAGGTTTAGTCCATTTAATAAGAGAATGTAATGGATCAAAGAAGGAGAGCAGCAATGGGATGAATGGGCGTTTGATGTTGAAAAAATAAAAGAAGGTATTGATGGGAAGGTAAGAAGTATGCAAGTAGAGTTAAAAGTGTTGAAGGAAATCCCAGGGCAGCGATCCCCATTCCAAAACACGAAGCCAACTAAGAAGGAAGGAAAAGAGCATGTAGGTGCAAAAACAGCAGACTAAACCAAACAATATAAGTAGGAAATGAAAAGTGGTAAGAAGGTTAGGAGGTGTAAGAATGCAAACAATGCTAAGTGGGTGGATGAAACCAGAGAGAAGAGAACCTCATCCCCTTACTAACCCCATAAAGGGTACGTATGTAATGATAAATAATAATTATGTTTATGTTGTTTGTATATTATATGTAGGTCCAGATGATGTTGGTTACACAACGAAATATTGACCACTAGTAATCAAAAATAAAAAAACCTTTATGCCCGTTACCGTCTACGTTGTATTATTTATTCAAACTCATAATTTATGAAACCAAGGGCAAGTCGAGTTGTAGCTACATGGAGATATAATTTATTTAATTAATTTATGATCAAGACTTCGTTAATCGTGTAGTGTAATACACTTACTGTACGCGTAGTACACCGATAAGGGTAAACTACACTTTTTCAGAGTTTAGTACTATCTCTGGCCCCAAGTAATATGACTGTACACCTAGAAGGCGATAATGCCTAACTGACTTTGACATCTAACCCCTGAGACCGTCTGTATTGTTCACATTATGGCAGAGATGATAAATTACTTAGCAAAGGTGTAATATTTGTTAACTATTCGCTTCGTGCAGCAATCTAAAACAGCCCCACCATCGGGAAAAATTGTCCATACTAACTCACAAAACACATGTACTTCTTGTGGAAATTGTAGTTTTCTTCACGAATGTGCATCTCTCCAGGGCGGTCCCTGGGCCTGAGGGCGCTTGCGAAGCAACGCCCGAGGGACTGTTGGGACGGTCCTGGCCGGATGCACATGCGTGGAGAATGCTATTTTTCCTACCGAGGGTGTACCAGGTTTCCAAAAAAGCCCAAGGTAGGGAAACGTTTTTTTTTTATTATAAAGCAGTGAAAAAATTACTGTCGGTTCGAAAGTTATACCCAACACTATAAAAACTTAACTTAGTTACAAGAGATCCATCAATGCCTCAAAAAAAAAATTTATTAGAGGTCATGGTCCACAAGATGCTATGTAATCTTGTGAGTTAGTACCGCCGTTTTTTCATACGCAGGTGACACAGATGGCGCACTTTCAGATTGCTGCACGAAGCGAATAGTAACACTGCAACGTAACGTGAAGTTGTATTTGCAGGAGTTATCACACATATCACTCAAGACGTATCGACCATAGCCTTAAATATGAGAATGTTAATTTCTTTTGTTGAATAATGTTGAGATTTATTAGTAGAGCTATCATCAATTATAAGGATGTACCTTTAAACCAGGTAATACAGAGCGCATTCATGTTTACAGATCATATTTTTAAGGGCGCTCTCGACAAGATTCACGGTCATGTATACTTAGAGAAAAATAAAGCCGTATCGACCATAAACCCTAGCTGTTTTAGCTTTAGTCACATAGTAAGGTATGGTGCTGTTATATCAACTCAGGTGACACAGACCATTTCAGCTTTGCTGCAGACAAGGTTGCGTCGACTGGCAGATAAGGTTAGTATAGCTGAACACTTTATAAAGAATTTTCGATCTGTCCATTTCCGCTTGAGAGATATTTGATTTTGGGGAAAAAAAACACTGTGCGGCGCGGCGCCAGCACCCGACAGGCACAGCAAAAACTGAAGGCCATATTTATGTTGTATGTACGGACTGTTCGTACACATATTTATACATATAAACATACATGCCACACAACAGCTGCGGAAATTGGCAGATGCTATCAACATTATATGGTAAAGTAAAAAAAAATATACTTCTGCTCAGGATGGCACTGTGCAAGTATTGATAAAAAAAAGGGACTTATTGTGTAAGTAAAAAGTAAGATCGTATACAAACGTGACCGTGAGAGAAAGAAAAAGCATTAAAGATGGCAGACATTAATGACAATGAGAAGTGCGTGGAAAGTGTGGGAACACAACACAAAAAAAACAACAAGATTGATGGCAAACCAAAAAAAAAGTATTAAGACCTAGAAAAAACTATCATCAGCTCAAAAGAAGGGTAAATCAGACGTGCCAGTGGATTCAGAAAGCAACAGAATTTACAACGCGTTGGCTGGGTGTTTGACGCAGATCGCAAAAGAAGACAGAAAAAGTCAAGGAGGCCGCAGACTACCACACGCGGGCTTAAAAAAAGGTAAGTGAAGAAAAGACGGAGCAACGCGAGAAAAGATGACGGCCAGAGTAAAAACAGCTGACGATATAAAAGAAGAGCTGATAGCAAGCATGCAAAATTTTCACAAAGTCCGGGAACAGCGTATTATTATCGATGAGCTACAGAAACAGAACATGGTAATGAAAGAGGAAAATAAAAAGGGACAACAAGTAAAAATGTAGCCGGAATAGTAAAATGAATAAAAATTATCAAGGTGTATAAAAAATAGTGAAAGAGCCGTGTAAGAGCTATCTGAGGCGCGAACACAATACGGTGCATTTTCACGACGTTCACAGTGGTGAGGTATAGAGAGCCGTTGAGGTGAGCGATGTGAATGCGTACATGGGAGACCGACAGTCAACAACAATTTAAGGTAGTAGTTGATGAAATGACGAGACGACTAGATTTCTTGAAATTTTAAACATGTATTCCTTAAATTATTTTTGATCTATTGTTAAAATTTCAGAAGGCTTAGCGGTGCTGAAACGAAAATATTGCGTTCCAAAGTTTAGAGTTTTAGTACGTGTGTCAAAGAAAAAGTCATTCCAAGAGCAACGTAAACACTGATTACTCAGCCAAAAAACGATGAATCTTTACAAAAAACTAACAGATTACGTAAAATATTATAATA
>JAPYYV010008735.1:0-12404 GCA_030522625.1 Copidosoma aretas | reverse complement strand
GAATACAGCTTTTCTCGATTGTGGTGATTGAGAAAAAAAATGTATTTTCCGTACGTAACTTCTGGATGCTGAATCGACTAGGAAAATCCTTGAGTTTACAAATTTTTCAGGATATAGGATTGACAAAAACATTGTTTGTTGAATAAAAAATTCCTATTTACAGATTAAGGTACTTGAGATAGGGCTTCCACGAGACGAGACAATACGAGATTTTTAAGAATATCGTCAGATTTGTCTTTTCTAAATTTTCTACACATTAAATTTTTAAAATCCTATTTCACACACCAAAATATCCCGTTTTTGGTGTAATGATTCATGTGCGTATTATGTAGTGAAATTATTGTCTTACTTGTACTACTTATTATATTATATGATTACACTATATACGTATATGCTATAGAAAACTACTCTATTTAAGTTTTTAGTGTTAGATAAGTCTACTCACGAAATATAATCTCCTTATTTCTTACTCTTTTGTTGATCGATTACTGCTCAGCATAATATACGTGTTGACTCGACGAATGACTAGAGCACACTGTGAGCTTAATCAGCTGAGTGAGTCAGTGGTCAGTGACCTAACTGAGCTGCGCACTCCGTACTGCGCAATCAGCTGCGAAGTTCACCTGATGCTTTGGTAACAGTGTGATCTAGTCATTGGTCGAGTGAACACGTATTATACGAAGCAGTGAGCGATCAACAACGGAGTACGAAATAAGGAGATTATGGTTCGTGAGTAGACTTATCTTTCAGTTGAAACTTAAATAGAGTGTTTTGAATAACGTATGCGCATATAATCATACAATAATGTAATTATATAGAAAATAAGTAATACAAGTAACACAATAATTTCACTACATAATGTATACATCAATCATTTCACGAAAAACGGGATATTTTAGTGTGTGAAAAAGGATTTGGAAAATTTAGTGTTTAGAATTTATTCATCATCTTTTCTACCATATGTGAGGTCAAAACTAGCTGGAAACTTTTTGCTTGGCTCTATTGACATTTTTAGAAAATACAATATTATTTTAAATAGGATTTTTTTAAAACTTCAAAAAAGCATTACGGTAATGACCGAGGTAATGACAGTTTAAAATATCACCGAGACTAAGGAAATCACGGTAATGACCGCTTATTTTAGCCAGCTGCAGAACTCTCTATATTCACGGTGACACTACGAGTAGCTTCATTCTAATTTCTAGCTGAAAAAAATTGTTCGGTATCCTTGTTCGCTCTTCTATACAAAATGATAAAATCCAAATGTCGAAGAATGAACCACTTGGCCCTACTAAATCATTTGTCTCGTGCAATTTGAGTGTCAAAACTAGGCTTCACGATTGAAAAGCCTTGTACATTGTCGTTCAAACATTTTTTTTTGTCGTTCTTCATCACTAGAAAGTATGCTCGACGGTTGAAATTATTGGATAATAAATCTTGAAAAAATTAAAATTTTAACATATATGCAGTATAGTAATGAGATTGTTAAACGCTTCGCATAATGGTTATGACATTTTGGCCCGTTTTTTATCATCTTACGATACGGCAAATACTTTTTAGACTTCATCTCAAAAGGGCTGTCTAGAGGAAATTAGTTTATACTGATTAAAAACAGTTTGGACTTAAAATAATATAATGCGTTGTTTATAAACATAGGCTTCATGAAATATCGTAGTTTTTGTGAAATGACTCATAAATACAGTGTCCATAATTATACGTGTATATATATGTAACAGTTAGCAGCTCTGCTCTGAACTATGAACTTATTGAGAATTCGCCTTATGTCCTCAATGTACCTAACACTTGCTTGTTCCATGTACTAAGCGTATAACCTACTTCTGTTAAAATGGATTGTTTTCTTTCTACTAGATTCCCGTATTTATTAAGTGGGGACGTTATAATTTTGACATCCATGTAAAACGAGATCTGGAAAAAAGTCTTGGCCTTGACATGTTGATCTTGATATTGTCTTGTATACTGTCTCGCATATCTTGTATGGCTATTGGTCTTGGTTTTCAATACAAGACGAGACCAAGATCAAAATGTGGAAGTCCTACCTTGAGATTAAAAGTTTTGCGAGCAGATAAGAGCTGTTTTATTAAAAATTAAAGAAATGGTGAAAAAATTACTGTAGTGTACATAAAGATTTATTGTGGTGTAGAAAACTAAAGATTCATTCTGAACAGAATACAAGTTTATAGACGATTCTCAGACATTGAATTAGTAAGAACGCTTTTATACATAAACAATAACGGATGTAGAGTGATTAAAAAAAAGACATCCATAAGGTAATTGAATACATACTATGTTGACATTTTTATTATAATCAAGTTATGATGATTAAGTTTTAGCCCTTAATAATTAATAATACATATTATTTACTACTTAAAAAATTCAAATCTTATTAAACCAAGATCGAAAATCTTGACAATGATTTTCTTTAACGTCTTGTTGAGACTATAATATTTTCAGTACTGCCAGTTTTTATCTTAGTCTTGATTAAATTACTCTAAGACAAGCAGACATGACAGATTATGCAGTCAACAATATATAAAACCAAAAGTACTAAATAATGTCAAAAATGAAAAGTGAAAAACGTGAAGACACATAAAAAATGATGAAAGTAATCATGAAGAACTTGTGAAATATACACTCGATAAACTCTCTTGAAAAATGTAAGGAAGCTTAAAAATTTAAAAGACATCCCTCATGCAGCATGCCGATAAATTTATCACCCCGCTGTCACAATACCATAATCCAAAACTCAAACAAGAAAAATGAAATAAAACAAAGCGAAGCACACGGAGAAGGGCCCGAAAACGCATCATTAGCCAACAAAATCGTACGCTTAATCCCCAGTCGAATGTATCGCCGCGCGACAGTCCTGATAAATGACTATCAGCCGTATATAAATATATATGCGCCACGTACATTTATACAAACAGCCCTGCGGAACAAGGCCTCAAGCGTCGCTGTATTTGTAAAGCCGATGTTCTTCTCTCCTCCCCTGCGCCTCTCGTATAAACATATACATATATGTATATGCACGCACAACATAAATATACACGTATAGTACCCCGTAAAAGCGGCGCGCGTTTTAAATCTATATAGCGCCCCGCCACACACATATATATGTATATATATATATATGCGCGCGCACGATAACTTATACGTTTTTACGTTGAGCGACGCGCGTAACAAGCTCGCGGTTAGCTCGCAATCGAGAAGCAGCAGCAGCAACCGGTGGGTGGACGTACTTATATATACATGTATACACACTCGCGGGCGACGCGCCGCTACCAAAGAAGGACAAGCCGGTTACTTTTAATCTTTCTCTCTCTCTCTCTCCCTGCCTCTCTCGCTCTCTTTATGCACTTACACACATATATATCTCGAACGTGCCATCGGGAGCTGAAGCCTTTACGTGTGCGGTCTCTTTTTTTCATCCTCCGCTCCTCCTCCTCCTCCTCCTCCTCCTCCTTCTGCACGTGCCCTTTAACGCAAAATAAATGAAGCGGCTTTCTCGTCGTCGTCGTAGCTGCCGTCTGCTGCTGCTGCAAGGCCTCTCGCCCGAACAATGGTCTCTTGATGATGCTGGGATGTAACGAGCTTGCGAAAAAGTACCAATCTCCGGGGGAACTTAATTAGGAGAGCGCGCGGTCTGCGTGCCCGCGATCGATATTTTTTACACAATTACGCAAAGGGATTATTAATTATGACCAAAGACGGGTGGGTATATACATACCGGCCGGTGACACAATGTATGGGTGCGTTGTTCCTCGTACGGTATGTTTAAGAGGGGAAAATCAGTTTGTGTTGATCAGTTTGGAAGAGTTAATTCATAAAGTATCTTGGTTTGTTGAGACCCTTTTTAATTTGTCCATACTAGTTGTGTGTTGGTTGAGACAAGATTCGTTAAAAGCTTGTCCGTAAGAATCATTGTTTTTTTGAATTCATTTTAAGGTTCGTGTATTCAAATTGTCTGGACAAACGTATTTTCTGTGTCTTCCACATCTACTGCCTAAAAGAGTGGTTCAAAGAGTTTCCGGGCTGATAAGGAAATAAAAAATTCCTTGGGTTATTTGAAAATTGTATTCGTCGACGAAATCTTCATCAAGGCTTATACATTTTTCATAGCGGTGCTATTATGTAGTGATGCCCGTTTTCAGGAGTATCTATTTAAGAAGTAGTATAATCCACGGTTTCCACTTCCATTTTGAAGTACAAAGTACCTCAAGGTTAATTTCTTATTCCACTCCAGGGATTCGATTAAGGTATCTTAATCGAATCCTAGAATATAAGCTTTTCCACGCCTGATTTCTATATTTCCACCATAAAGTACAAAGTATTTCGAGTTCAATCACGAAACCCATTTCGGAATAGGAAGTATTTCTATGGTTCAGTCCAAATTCCATTTCGAAGTGCGGAGTACTTCAAGCTTAATTCCTAATTCCATACCAGAGCAAGAAGAACTTCAAGCTTAATTCCAAATTCCATCCAAAGTACATAGACTTCTAGGTTTATTCCGAATTACACTGTGAAGTACGGAATGATTCTAGATTTGATTTGAAAAAGGATTTCTTGTAACCCTGCTAAACGGATGCATTGTCATGGTGAAAGAAGATTGTTTTTCCCATAAAGTCTTTTTTTTCTTTACATAACCTCTTAAACACGTAACATTCATCATGGATACATCCACTTTTCTCAAGTTTATCACTGAAAATACTTCCTTTTAAATCCCAAAAAGACCTTTTTTTCAGCACATTTGTGCATTAATTCAAAATTGTCAACAAAATTAACGTCTATGAGTATTCTCTTGAAAACAATTAACAGTCAAAACAATGGACTAAAACAGGTGAACCCAATTCAAAAAAGTAAAAACCAATCATATCTACAACTAACGTTATCACGATTATTTTTTGATTAGTAACAACTTTTAAGAACTTCTCAAATACTGGGATACGCGGACGATTTAAGTATGCTGGGCGACAGCGAGGAAATTATAATACGGAACACGGAAAAATTGATCGAAAGAGCGGGAGAGGTAGGACTCGAAATAAGCGAAGAAAAAACCAAATACATGATTAACAGAAGAGTAAATGATCCGAGTGTAACCGCGTTAAGAGTAGGGGGAAAATCGTTCGAGAGAGTTTCAAAGTTTAAATATCTTTGGGTTAATATTAATGATACTAATGATTTCCGGGACGAGATAAAACAGAGATTACGATCAGCGAACGCTTGTTATTATGGGGCTAGTAAACTGTTGAAATCGCGACTTATTTCAAAAAATCTAAAAAAACGTATCTATAGAACGATTATAATGCCGGTCCTGCTGTACGGAAGAGAAACGTGGGCAATCTCAAAAATCGAAGAAAAAAAATTCGAAGTATTCGAGAGAAAAGTACTCAGAAAAATATTTGGGAAAAAAGGGACGAAGTCAACGTGGAATGGAGGATTTTGCATAATGTGGAGGTCGAAGAATTATATGGGGACCCAAGCGTAAGCCGGATAATAAGAGCACGTAGACTGCGATGGGCTGGGCACGTTGCTAGGATGGGAATGCAAAGAACCGCGTGTAGAATCATGATAGGGAAACCAGAGGGAACTAGACCACTCGGCAGACCAAAACGAAGATGGAAAGATAAAGTGTTAGAAACCCTCGGAGAAATGGATAAGTTAAATAATAGGGCGTGGTTAGATGTATACATAAAAGACAGGGAAGAATGGCGGAAAATAGTACACTCGGCAATGAATTTTCGAATTCCTAATGCCACTGTATAATAATAATAACAACTTTTAAGAGGTGAAGTAAAGAAAAAGGTACATCTTACCTGACGGGGCTAAGTATCTTCTATCATCGTGATGATGCATGCGTTCACTCGTCGGTCGCTTAGACAGATGAAATCAATGAACCAAAGTTATAACTCGTTCCCTGTACACCATATTTATCAGATCTAGCTTCCAGCGACTATCTTCTACTTCTAACTTGAAAAGTACTTCGTGGATAAAATATTTGTGAGCAACGAGAAAGTCGTCGATGCATGTTTTGGGGAGGTTGATGATTCGCACTACAGCAGTAGCAGAGTTACAGGAAATTTATTTTTTAAGTTACTTAATGGCCGAACAATTCCGTACTCCGGAGTCCAGAGTGGAATTAGGAATTAAACTAGGAATTCTCCGTTCTTGGGAGTGAAATTCGCAATTAAGTTTTGAGTACTCCTTTCTTTGGAGTAAAATAAGAAGTTAAAATTGAAGTACTTCGTAATGGACTTAGGAATTGAACTTGAAATACTCCGTATGCACAGTGGCATAAGGAATCACGGATTAAGTACCGCAGATTACACTAGTTCCAAAACAGGTAGCTCTGAAAAAGAGTACCACTGCTTTATAAAACATTAAAAATTCCGCACCTGAATAATCGATCAACCTCAATTACAGGTGTAGGTTACATAGCTTTCCTTGATGGCATTACATACGTACAGCACTGGACTAATTTACATTGAAATTTGAATTTCTGACAAAAGTACCAAAAAATTAATAGTCAAAATTAAGAATGGATCCAGCGTACTTTTTTGCTTTCTTCTTGTGCATCAACCTTCGTCAAAATAAAAACGTGAATAATACAGAAATACCCTTCCGCGTACACTTAAATACATCAGGACCTTTTCCTTCGCTCATAAACGAACAGGAAAAAGAAAGCAATGATTGAACAAATAGCCGGAAGCAAAAAAAAAAAGCAGCTTAAACAAGCCTCACGCAGCACTTAAATCCGAAGCGAGCATCGGTCCACTAAAACGATAATCGCCGCCCAGCATTAGCGACGCAACCGAAAAAGAAGGACAAAGAGATACGGCGAGAGAGCGAAAGAAAACACGGCGCGAAGAGCAGCATTAGAAAAGCGAAAGATGAGAAACAGTCGGGCCGAGGGGGGGCGGGGGAAAGACAAAGAAAACGAGAGAGAGAGAGAGCCCCCAGCTTTTCTGTCGTGCAGCAGGACACGCGCGCGCGCGTCAAACTTGGGCCCGAGCGCCCGAGGCTATTTTCGTCGTCGTCATTCACGCGCGCGCGCGAGCACATAAGTACCTACTCTCGTCGCCGGCGTAGGTGCGCATAGAGTCGAGCACTCGTCTCGCGAGCTCCGAAGGGCGGCAGGGGGAGAGAAAAAGGTGCATTCAGGCGGCATTATCCCCGGTCCGCGGGCAGACACAACACGCGCGGCTCGTGCGGGCATAATGCGTGTGCGCGCGCGGCCAAGTGCGCCTTTCCCGTGCGGTTTTATGGCGGATTGAATTATCCCTCCGGGTTCGCGGAAACGCGGGGAAAGACGAGAGCGTCCGGGTGACGGGCGAAGGACGACTTGGCTGTCGGCTAATAGTGAGTTATCGCAAGTGGGTACTCGAGGGTGCAGCGCGCCTCGACACCTTCCCAGGTCTGGCGTTTTTTTCGCGAGATCGCCGTGGAACTGTTGGAACTGCTGAAGTACCCTTCACTATTGGAGGGATTTGTCGCGCGTGGTTGAAAAACCCATTACTACTCGAAACTCCACCGAAACAGTGGTGTAATATTCAGTGGAACTTTTCACAAGCTCGTTTTTTTTCATAAAAGGAAAAAAATGGATGTCAGGGTATCCACTCTAATTGTGGAGAGAAATTGTAAATTGGAGGGTTCATTCAAAATTTATAGTTGAACCTTTACAAGAACCTTACTCTTCAGTTTATCAAAATGCACTCTCAAAGATGCTCAAAGATTTTTCACCAGAGGTAAACCTTCTCAGCAACCACCCAACTTAAACACTTCCCCGTGGCAAAATGCCCATGTACGGAACAATATTCAGAACACTGCGTGCTCCCCTTTCCGTTCTAAACGGCGGGATGAAGAAAATGGCCCTGATATGGCAACCGCCTCGTGCTTCGTATCCATAATTACAAGAGTCTTATGTCAAGTAATCAAGAAAAGAGCCTTCGTCGATTCAACAAAACATTAAAGAAATCATTTGAGCTACTAAAAATCACATACTTTAAAATTTCAAGTTTTTAAACAGTAATAACGGTCTTGCATAGCGAATTACCTACTACTCATTCTCGAACAATTTATTATTCCCAAACATAATACTTTTTATACTTTGTTAACATCAACGAGCTTTGTTGTTCCAGTAGGCTCTGGATCGTTAACGTTCATTCGCCCTCTCTTTAAACTGTCATTTTGTTTCATCTACACATTTAGCCTAACAATTATTGTTGCAACTTATTTCATATCCAATACTCGCATTTTGAATACTCACCCAACTTAACAGATTTATCAAAACTTTTCGATGCTTTTCTCGTAAAAACAATCAAGCTCCGAATAGACATTTCGATTGCTTGATGCAACTTTTATTTCCCAGTCGCCGAACTCAACGATTATCAGAATCGATGTACCAATCAGCATTCACACGGTTGCACCCGTTCGAACCGGTACACCGATTCAAATTCCAAACCCAACTCAAACCCACATTCAAACAAAAAAAAAAAAAAAAAAAAAAAAAAAAAAAAAAAAAAAAAAAAAAACAGATCCACTCGCAAGAAACGCCCCAGCAGCGCACATTTGTCAACCCGCACTCGCTCCGCATTACACACACCCACCGCAGCCCGCGCATATTTCTCAGCACCTCGATATTATAACTCACCGAGCCCCCCCTTCCAGTAAACCTCACCCGTATGAGCACCCATCGAATACTGACTAATCGCTCTGCGCAGGGGCCCGCGAGTTCCCGGCGCCGCACTTTTCTCTCCCTCCCGCGTTCTACATTACACTCTTTCACGGTCAAGATCCCGCGATACACAGCTGCGGCTGCGCTCGATTGAATTCGCAAAAGCGCGATATCTCGGACTACAAATCATCGGCGATCGTGCATGCGTGTACACACACGCACACAGAGGGCCACGACGATAAAGTTGCCCGCAGCCTTTTCTTTCCCTCCCCCGGGGCATTGTTCGCTGCCCTGGCTCGGCGTTGCACGAGGTTGTTTGTTTGGGTATGAGTCTGAAACACGAGACGCGGTGCAGGGATCTCGCTGGAGGTGATAAATTTCGCGGGTCTTTCGCGCGTAAGTTTTTCCTTGAGGGGCGGAGGGGGGGGGGGAGTATCTGCGGAATCGAGAATGGATGAGCGAATCGGGTGTATACGTGCGTTGGATTGTTCGTTGGAATACATATATCGTTGATCGGTTATTGGAATTGTATGATGATACATTTGTGTGGCTTCGCGGAACGGGTAGTGTGTACACGTCTGCATATGATTCGGGAAGATCATGAGTTAACGAAAAAATGTTTTTTTGGTGGATTCATCGGCCAGTTGCAGAAGGCGTGGAATAAGGTTTATGTATCAAACAGTGGTGGCGTATTGAGATGGACAAAGTACGGTGATGGTTGCACTATTTTCATTATGACTATTCTGATGTTAGGAAGCAACAAGAAGCGCTTACAAAGAAATATGAGCCCTGATTGAGTTTACAATTTTGACCAGGACGAAAGTTCCAGGCAAGTTGGAAAATCATGGAAAATCATAAAAAAATTATTTACTTTTTGCCGCTGTCTACATTAGAATTGCATGATAAATTTTTCTCCGATCAACATTTTTAACTTAATCACGTATCAATTGTACCAGATCGTCGGCACAAAGAAATAAAGCTACTTTTCAAAGCAGATAGGCAAGAAGATTACTTTTCAAAATGATTTTTTTTTCTTTATATTTTGAGTTGTCAGTACCCATCACAATATACTCTATATTAATAATCATGATGAGAAAATTTAAAGCATGTGATTTGCACGCAATAAAATAATGTACTCGCGCTCGTTTTATTACAACTAAGGAGCTGATATTAAACAGTATACTTGTTTAAATTTGATATTTAAAAAAAAATTGTCAGAGTATAGTTTATCCATGAATTGGATTTTTACACTGAAATTAATAAGTAATGTTAATGTAGATACTAAGTAATGTTAATACAGTTTATAAACACTGTAGACATGATTACTAAATAAAACTAATATGGTAACTGAATAAAATAGATAAAATAAATTTTCATTCATTTGTTTTTATCATATAAGTTTCAATGAAATATACATCTTTTATTACCTTTTTGGGCACAAAAAAATTGTTTTGTTATCTTTATTACTACAGGATGCATTGTGATGAGTATAGCCAACTCAAAAATAAGGAAAAATAATAATTTTGAAAAGTTACCTTCTTGCCTTTAAATCTGGAAAGTAACCTTCTTGCCTCATGCTTTGAAAAGTATAGCTTTGAGCCTACGAAATTTAGTCTCTCGTTTCAATCGTCTTTGATTGCTCCTGGTTGTTGGTTAAAACGTGATGACCTCAACAGTCACGGCGAATACTTGTTAGTTTCCATCACCGCTTTTTATACCATCGTTTTCTTTATTAGGCACTTCGATGAAGTAAAAATTGATAAAAGGCATCGTGTAACCTGTTTTACAATTCCGTCGACGATTCACCGTATTCGTATAGCAGAGAGGCTTGACGGCGTGCATCGACAGCTCCGAGAAAACGCAATAAACTATACCCGTCCACGTAATGCGGGAGAGAGGAAAAGATTAGACTACACGAGCAGTCGCGACGAATAAATGCACCTATCATTCTTATTTTATGCAATGGCCCCAGCATTTTTTTTTTTTTTTTTTTTTTTTTTCATCGAATAGTACAATAAATATATATTATACAAACAGAAGGATATTAATGACACAGCGCCCGTGTTACTTTATCGTTTACACGAACGGCGAGCTTGTTATTGGAGTCATTGTATCTCGAATGCGTGCCGAGCTCGTGAGCTTTTTGATTCGAATACAGGTACGAATAAAACCCTGATTGTATTTGATACAAGTTACGTTACCTTGTGAAAAAAATCGATGAACCAACCTTTTATTATTATCTTACCTTAAAAGGAGAATAATTCTTCATGCATTCAAACTATTTGTTACATAATTAGCTCAAGTTATGATCACCAAACTGTGATTCAAATAAAGTTCGCGGAAGATTCGAAAACACATTTTTATAGTTTTTAGTAAAGATGTCTCTTGTACGCAAATTACAACAAATTGTTGTAAATCAAATGAATAGTTTATGTAGTCGATACAATTCTATTTATGAATCATAATGACGGTGAGAGAAAGGGTTAGTGACTGTCAATACTTAGTACGAACGCGGGTCATATATATGACATACACTCAAGCTATCAAAGAATAAACGAAAAATATACTTTTATCAATTTATATTTTTGTACACTTTATGATTCATAAGTACTTTGATTAACGTGTTTCAAAAAATAGTACGTAAGATTATCTATAAATATACTCCTTTTTGTACAGTCTAATGCTGACACTACTCATAACCATAAGATTTTAGTCGAGATGAACTTCATCAACTGACAGCATCAGGTCTTTTTTGAGCTGTATGCTCTTCTGGAGTATTCGAAATAACGTTGGCTTGGATAGTATTGAAATTTAAACTAATTAGAGAATAGTCACGTAAAAAAATCAACTCAAATATCGCTTCAAAATTACAGGTGGCCCCTACAGTCTGAGCAAGAGCCTGAAGAACGGCGGGCTCTTTCCGTCGGTGTTCAACGTTGCTGCGAAAGCCGAGCTTCGCGTCAACGCCACCTGCGGCGAGGACGGCCCGGAGACGTACTGCAAGCCCGCGGAGACGTCGCGCTGCTCCGTCTGCGACTCCCGCAGTCCCGACCCCAACAAACGCCACCACGTCAATCTCGTCCTCGACTCCAATCCCGGCCGCTGGTGGCAGAGTCCGAGCCTCGCGCAGGGCGACGACTACGAGTACGTCACGATTTTGATCGATCTCAAGCAGGTGAGTGCACACTTTTTTCATATCAGATGTACTTGTTCAAACGCGGCGTGGATGACGTTTGTTCTTGTCTGTTTGTCTCGATCGGATTTGCACATCATTAACCCTGAACGTGGGGCTGCGCACTCTTCAAGTCATTACAGAAAGACTTTCAAAGTTTTATAAAGCCTGGCAAAGACTACAGAAATCATTCAAAGTAGTTCACAGACTTAAGAAGTAATCATAATATTTGAAAGTCTCTAAAAGCCTTTAAAACTCTTTTGAACTCTATCAGAGACTACGGAAGTCATTCAAGGTCTTACAAATACTTCAGAAGTCATTTACGTCCCGAAAAGACTCTTTAAGTCATTCAAAATCTTTGAAAGTCTCTACTTTAAAAGTCTTTCGAACTTAATTAGTAGTAGTAGTAGTAGTAGTAGTAGTAGTAGTAGTAGTAGTATTTTATTAATTAGAGATACTACAGAAGTCATTTAAGTCCCGAACAGACTCTTTAATTCATTCAAAATCTTTGAAAGTCTCTGAAAGCCTTGAAAAGTCTGTTAA
>JAPYYV010008734.1:0-21803 GCA_030522625.1 Copidosoma aretas | reverse complement strand
AGTACTTTCGGCCCTAGGGCAGAAAGTCTCGGCGGGCACAAAGTGCACCCGCGGGCACAAAGTGCCACTTTCCGCTCTAGTGGCGTAATGTACTATTGTGCTTGTCTGGTTTATCAATTAAACAGTTTTTTCATACCTTTCGTGATTATTTTTTTCTTTATTTTCAAATTTAGGTATGATTTCGACTGATGGTTTACTATTGCCAAAATTAAGTAGAAACAGACAAGTAGGGCAAGACGTAACCCACCAACGGGCACGCGAATCCAAGGGTAGTAACCTTATCTGTATGTGAATTTTGCAATCATCGTTCACTAATGATCTGGAAACACTTTGAAAATCGATTACATGATTCCCCGCCACGGAGTGCGTGTTCGCAAAAATGTGACCGAACCCCCTCGTGCCCACGATCCCCGTGGGAGCCCGCACCCGGACAATTTTGAAGATCGCCGCGCCCCGAGGGGAGGCGGAAAATAAACGCGGCGACTTTCGCTCATCGGACTCTCGCGCGCGCGCGGCCATGGGAAGAAGCCGGCCGCTCGAATCGCCCGAGGGGGCAGCCGGGCGCTTTTTTTCGCTCTCACGCGCGCGAACGTGACGAGAACGGCGGGGCCCAAGTCCAGGGTCTCGGCTGGCCCGCGGCCAGTGCCGTCTTTCGACGGAGCGCCGCCCGAGTTTGAAAAGCCCATCCCTCGTGGCTGATCGTTTTCCATCAAGGATTTTTGATCGGTAAAATGAATAAATCACGCGTCGTTGTTATGGATCGCGCGTTGTTCGTACTCGCGTGATTGCAGGATTATGGACATAAGTGGGGGATCAGTGGCGGCCTATTTTTTCTCAAAATTATAGGTAAGGTAAAAGTAGTGAAGTACCGATGCCGAGACGCACTTGTTACTTCAAGTAGATCGGTCGATTGCTAAAAAAATTTGAGATTTATATCTTGAAAAAATGTATTAAAGACACTGAAAGTAGTGTCTTATTGAGCCAATAAAACTAATCAACGGTTTCAAATTGCGTTAGACTAACAAAGATTTTTTTAACATCCCCATTTCATCATACCTACAGTTTGAACCTTAACCTCGGATATTTGATCTCGGGTTAGTGAAATTTTACGAAATATAGCCATCGGTACCTTCACCTAATAGGTTTATATCTTCATTCAAGCTACGTATAGATCAGAAATGTTCTCGAGAGTTCTGCCAACGGTGAAAATGTTCATCACTGCGTCGTATCATCAGAGATGATTATGATCATCATCATTATTTATCATCACTCCTACGATTTTTTAATATTTTTCCCGGCCGTCGTTGTTTCCGGCGCCTACACTTGCGCGGTTCAGAGTCGTGGGTTCGACGGTGGGCGGGCGTGACTCGCTGCACGGGGAATTTTCGCGCTCGCCGCAGGTGCAGAGCGCATTCGACTTGGGCGAGATTTTCGTTTCAAAACCACGACGGAGGAACGCCGGTTGGTTTTTTTTTTCCCCCCTCCTTTCGTAAACGGAGGGGCGGCCGTCGAACTTGCGAAAAGGGAACGAAAAACGCGCGAAAGTCGGCGAAGAGCGCCATTAATCACCCGGCGAACAAAAGCTATACTCTCGGTCTTTTTGTAGAGGGTACGTGTGGGTATATAAATAACTGGATGGTCGTGCACACGTGCAACGGAGATCGTCATATCCGTTTCGCGGTGTACGGTGGTTACCTCGCGCGCGCGTGTGCCAATAGTATTTTCCATTGTCATTTTTGTATTCGCCATTTGCATGTTCGATCATTCGTTCTGGTGCCATGAATCATGGATTTTTTTTTTTTCAATGTGTCTTTTATTAACATGCATACTTTTAGCTTGTCGATTTGAAAAAAAAAAAAATTTCTACGTTTCAGATAAATAATGCCGACTTGTAGCAGCATCCATTGTGATTGTATTCTTCAAAACATTCTTTGTTTTTATTACAAAAATTTATCACGAATAAAAATTTCATAGCTATTTTTGTGTCATTTCTAAAATTTTATTTTGACAACCAAACCATCGGGAGAATCAGAAACAGAAAATCATAATACTCTGCGGGTGATAAAAGTGAAAACAGCCAATTTCTGATAGTCTCTAGTCTCTAATCGAATGAAATCCGAAGAATACACTCTGCGCGTTCATCAGCAGGTGTGATCAAAAAATAAATGAAAAGCATCACGCACCCGCTTCTCGAAAAAGCGGCCGTGTCTCTCACGAGTATATGCATCAGGGAGACTGATGGCGCAGAGACCACGAGGAGAAAGACACCTGAAAGTTCGTCCCGAACACTCGAGCTCTTATAGCCCGGAGGCTGTGTATTATATATTCCGTATGTAGTATACGTATATACGCGATATTCCGCACATGCCTGTACGTATATGTACACCACATGCGAGATCTCGCGCTCGAGTAAATGAGAAAGAGAAAAAGGGAGAGAGAATGAGAGACACGATGATTCAGTGTCAGTGGGTCAGTGGAACCGCTACTGGGAGAAATCTTCATCCTCGCCGTGCACGTGTGCCTATGGGCGCATATATATGCCCGTCTGTACGTATATATATATATATATATATATATATATGTATGTATGTATGTATGTGCCGTCTCTCACGTCGTTCCAACACGTCTGATGGGAATCTAGATGTATGAAGCATTGACTGCTCGTGGGCTTATACTCGTTTTTTACGCACTGATGCTTCTCCTTTTTTTCATTTATCCTCAACTGTCATGCTGCACTTCAGATGGACATTCACGAGAGTGTTATGATGAATTTTGATTTTCTGAGGTGCGTCAACTCTTTAAATAATTTATTACTTTATCAGTAAAACATTGGGTCCCATAGCACAGCTGCTACCTCGTCTGAAAATTGTATGGTAGGCAAGAATTTTTGCGTCAAGTTCAAAGACCTGCTCATTCTGCAGCTGCGTGAAGTGAAATTTTGCTTCAGGTCTATTTGACATTTTCTTACAGTTTATGGTTGCGCAAAATATCTATATTAAGAGGACGTGGGAGGAAGAGGTTATGTTTCAGAATGAAAGTTTATTGTTAATCAGTCGACCTGCAAAATCTCGTTCGATTTCGTTAATTAAAAGGGGAGAAAAGTAAGTAACGGCAAAACGGTTCTCGATTAACATAACCTCCGGCTCCCACATCCTCTTAAGGCTTACAAAGATTTAGCGACTGAGGTGGAAAGATATAGATGGAAAGACAACTACACGATGATAAAGACACTCCTTATCAAGGATTATATTGAGAGATCTAGATTAAGAGATATTGAGATATTAATATAAAAATAGAGCAGCAAATGATGAATAGAAATCAATACTTAAAAAAAGTACATTAATTCTATGCCAGACAGATGGTAAAAGAAAAAATATAGAAGATTATATTGTATGATACAATGTATGCGTTTAAATATAGAAAAAGTGAAACCAAAATTAATAAAAGAAAAGGAAAAGGTGGATTAGAACGACGAAAGAAATAAAGTCAGAGATACAAATATAATAAGACAGACACAAAAAAGAGACATACAAACTAAGACAGAGATATCCAGTCAGAATATCACAAATATAAACTTAATTGTGGAAAGAAGAAACGAATACGAAAATTTGTCGATTAAAGGACGAATATAAGACACAAATGCAGAGATTTTTAAATACAAAGACGAAGAAACCATAATCAAGGCCAAAGACATCAATGCAGAGATGTGATGTAGAAGCCCGGAAAGAAAAATGATTCTACATTGAAGAGTAATACACGAAGATAAACATATTTTAACTCAAAATATAGACGTTAAGGTAGGGATTCAAGTACACGTATAGAGACAGAGATGCAGTGGCATAGACTTGAAGAAAAACAGAAAAATATGAAACTAGGAATCAGATGAAGACGACGATAAATATAGAAATAGTCATGAGTGTCAAAGTGTAGTCTGTCTGTACTTTTTCAACTCCAAGTTTCTTCGATTCTGATTGTACATATCTGTCTTTTATTTATACACCCTTTAGTAAGTTTATTCATTGATGTACCCTTATGTATGCCTATTTTCATGTATCTTTAAATAACTCCGCAACATGATTAAGAAATCAACATCTATGTCGCCTGATATAGCTCACTGTATCTCTTGATCTCTTTTTTTGTCTTTACGTTTTCTATATAGTATTAATTTCGATTTTCGTTACCTTATTTCCTTGTTTTTTCATTTGATGATTTTTGTCTCTATCCCCAGATCTTTTTGTTCTATTACGCATACATTTGTTTCTGTACCTTTTTTTTGTTACTAATTCGATATTTGTCGTTATTTTCATCCAAGTTACTAACTATTAGTCATTATCACTTGTAATCTTAGTCACCAAATTTTCTTTAAGTCTCTACACTGAGAACACTAGAGATTTTTTGCCTTTTAATTTTCCTATCTGTATACCTTAATCTTCTAAGTCTACATCACTGTATTTGTATCCTCATGTAACTTTATCCATATCTCCACACGGCAGTCCCGTTCATGTTATTTGATTCCTCCCTCCAGATGGCACCTCAACCTTAGTGTTGATAGCTGTGGTTAAATTATTTAAAATCTTTGTATATCATTTCTTCATTTTAAAGTTATACTTTTATCCATTCTTCTGCTTCATGATTCTATTTTTCTATCTCTATTTTTAGTCTTTATTTTTTTTGTCTTTGTAATCGTGAATCCCTGTACTAATGACTATCTTTATGTTTTCATTAATAAGTCTATGCATTTTCGACTGCACTTTGATACTTACCTACTGAAAATCCATATGCATCTTTTCAGTGGGGTTAAATTTCTGTGAAGAGATTGTTTCTATATTTCTATATCGTCTTTTTCTCTGTGTCTCTAAATATTTTTCGCTGAAACTTTGAGTCTATGTTTCTAAGTTACGTTATTTGTCTCTACATATTTATGTTTCTAAATCTAGACGGCTTTGTATCTGTCTCCAGATTTTTATAATTGTATCTATGTTCATGTCTCTATTTAAGTCCTTTTTTTTTACATAATTCTTGTAAAGTATTTATATTTCCGTGTATGTCTCTAAGCTTCTATGTGTTCTGATTCAGTCACTATTGTACATCTTAATATGTGTAAATTTCTTACTAACATAATTTTTTTGTATTTAGAATTGATCCTTCCTTACCCAGTCTCTGCCTATTTTCTGACCAGTTGTGTATTCCCATAAGTCTCTCCAAAATTTAGGTTCCACCTTTCACAAACCAAGTGTGCATCTCTCTTTTTATTAGCCTATTTAAGTATTGAAAAGATAGTTCGTCAGTCTGCAACTGTTTATCTCCAATCAATTTCTTTTGACCGAAATTGAGGCCAACTGTATACTTTTTAACCATCCAATTACTTTTTACAAAAAGAACGAGGTGACTTTGAGATGCTGCATTATATCGTGGTTATATCGGGTTTTAGGTTAGCATTCATATCAGTTCTGAATAGGCATTAAGAATAAAATTAACGCTACTAATTGAAGAGGCTAAGCCGGTCATATTTGGAATACACGAAATGGTTATGATGATAATCTCTTCTATTATGAAGTACTAGAAGCCTTTTTACAAAATTTTATTAAAATCCATTTCTTAGAATTCATACACTTCTGTTGTAACTTCCATTTTAAATAATGGAGATTCAAGTTATCCATCAATATTACAAGAAAAACACCACAGATGAGATTTTATAAATTCACATTAACACATAAAAGCCCTGCTCCGCAAAGAACAAAAGAAAAGAAAATATGTATTTTATCCACTTTGCGCGCTAACGGTTAAAAGTAATTAGAAAGTACAAAGCCTAATGACCAGACTGAATTAAATAACTCGTTTCTTGATGGCTGTCTTTACCCGTACTACGTAAAGCACTTTGTAACAAGGGACTCGAAAAACTGATTGAAAATCAGTTCACGCTCTGTTTATCATCGACATTATTATAGGCAGCTCATACATTTCACAACCAACAGCTCTTGTTTCTGCTCATCCCTTGTATCACAATGGTTCCTATATTTCCATCATCTCGTACGATCGTGTATTTTTTATGGTTCGATCTCAATTTTTCCCCATGATGAATTCAAACAATCCAATACCAGACTCTGTTCGTGAACCCATTTCTCTCACGCTCCCCGAAACATGAGCCACATCCAGCGCACCCATACGATACTCATACCACACTCGTGTGTACTCGGAAACCCCGCCTCAGCAACGCGCCGGGAAAAAGCCAAAACAATGTATCCCCGTTCCAAAACAATCGCTCTCGGCTCCGGGCCACAATCTCTGCCATAACAACCCACCAGAAGTGAGGCGGAAAAATCGGCATCCCAACCTCAAGCAATAGCGCGCAAGCGCCTCCCGCTGCGAACACAAAGTAGCCAAACGGGCTACTTACTTATTACTCCAAACGCGCTGACACACGGGGAAGGATATATACGCTGGCAAGTACATAATAGGCGCAACGCGATTTCCCGCCGAGTGCACCTCTTTCCTTTCTTTCTTTCTCCCTCTTTCTCGCCGCGCGCGTGCATGCCAGTACAGTGGAAAGAGAGTCGCGGGGCGAAGAGCCTCGTGATTCCACTTATATATATTATATATATTTATACTTGGTTGGCCGCGGAGACGCGCGAGTTTTATCGACGAAAGAGAAAGGCTTGGGTGGGTACATATATATATATATGATGTACCTGCTTGTATTGTATACGTGGAAAGGTCGTCGCGCGCGCTTTTCTTATATATTATTCCGCCGCTGCGATGCGCCGGTGGCCGGTGCCGGTGGCCCCTTATAGATACACGGTAGCCTATTCCTATCCTGCAGTGCTACGAAGGTCGATGGAACCTGGAATTTTCTCGTAATGACGACCCAGCGGGACGATCTCTACCTCTCCCTCTATATTATGGTGTTCATCCGCAATGTGCAATCATGGCACCGTGTCTTAGGCTGGACACACTTGTTTACACGTATTGAGGTAAATGACCCCGTAGTTGGCCACCTCAGTGAGCTGTTATTGAAAATTCAGTAGGAATATCGAAAAGAAAAATAAATATATATTATTATTGGAAAGTTTTAAGCTTTTTTGAATAATACTCGAGATGAAAATCCCATCCGCGACCGTAGAAAGAGACCGTATTGTCCATTATCGGCCATCGTGTCAACGGGTTGTCACTATGGCCGAAATTTAAAGACCTAGTAATCGGCTGTTTCGGTAAATAGTATAGAATTTTTCCGTGGCTATTGACTGGGACGCGTCAAAAAAGAGGTTACGTAGATAAATCACCTAGTTCTAGGCTAGTTACTCTTTTCAACTACTTTTTCTGAAGTGTTTAAGGTAGTTGGTGCGGATATATATATATATATATATATATATATATTTGTTCCAATTAATGTTTATTAAATGATTTGTCGCATAAATAATTGATTGATGGCATGAATTCACATCAAAACAGCCTACAAAACTTGTAAATCACAGAAATCTCGAAAAATATAAAATTCTGTTAAAAGTCAAAAAGGTTAGGAAAATTAAAGCACAATACAGGTATACTGAAAGCATTGAAAATCACATAAAAATTAGAATATTTTTAAAATGGCACGTCCAAATAATGTAATTACAACAATATTTGAATACGTCATTGCACAAGGTATCTGAAGTAACGTATTAGTTTTTTGACAAAATCTGTTGAGCGATTTTTTAATAATTGATTTTAACGTCTGTTTTTCACGGGGCAAGCCTATAGTAACCACGTTAAAAAGTCCAACTTCGAAGCTTTCTATGTTCAAAACGTTACGGGCGATCTTTTCAAAATTTTAACCAACAATGTATGGCAATATTATGAAGTGATTCCCAAAGTTTTGGGAGAAATCTGTTGTAGGTCGATTTTTGGACCAACTACCTCATAAGTGACAAAATCTCCTTTTCATACACTTTTCAAATGAGTTGTAGATCCATATAGTGTTGTGACTGATGTTTTCCTGATCAATGACTGGGTCATTTACCTTGTACGTATTTTACTATTACACCCTGAGTATCGGATATCCGGATGTTTTCACGAGAAAATGAAGCGCCGTAATGACGGTAGCGTGCGTGAGCGTTTGCCGTTAAAAATCGTTGCCGAAGAGCAAACGTTAGCAAACGATTACGGTGCGTCTCGTAATTGGGTAAGAAGTAAAACTGTTGTGATCTCGCGCGAGTTTACGCGTAAATTCCGACGTAAAACAACACCCGTGAGTTGGAAATCTGTAATGAAATGCGCAGTAAAAAAAAAAGGTGACCAGCACATTCAAGTCCATATCCATAAATTTGCAGCGATTAACGCGTCAAGCGCAGAAAGGGGAGAAACGTGTGCATTTCAAATTTTTTCAACGAAAGAAGAGGTGAACGAACGCGGCGTACGCTCTTCAACTTGGCCGTAACTTTTTAGGATATGCACTAGAATTAATGCGGCGGAACGCGAAATCCATACGAATGCGGAATCACGTGGGTTTTACAAGCTCCTTTCATCAACGTCACGTGCAACGGATGTTCTCGAAAGTCATACCAGAACGACGAGTTTCTTGGGTTACAAAAAAACAACAACAACGACGACAAAAAAACATTCGTACACACACGAGTTTTGTAAACAACAACTGTGGCGCAGGAAAGTTTCTCTTGTTCGCCATTATGCAGCCAATTGACTTTATCCCGGCGATGTTCGATAAATGTACAGGCCTATTAAGGAGCACACGAAGACAATACCGACTGACTGACTGACTGACTGGCGAATAGATGTAAGAACGGCGAGACGACAAAAAATGCTATCTCGACGAAAAGATCTCGATGGTGCGGCTTGACTTTCCAGCGAATTCCGCGAGCACGCGTGTGTAAACGAGACGTCCTACGCGCATGATGTGACGCTTATTGCCATTCTCCGCGTTCGAGCGGCTGTTCTTTTCACCTTTCGGAATATTTGCATGGTTTGTACAAAAAAAAAAAAAAAAAGCAGAAATCTCTACTGTTTTAATCTGACGTTCTGGTTACATTTTTTACTAATTAAACTTAGCTCTAATAGCACGCAACGTTTTAAAAACGTTAGAAAACATTGTCTTATAACGGTTTTAATAAAAGTTGCGAAATGTTTGTAAGAACCTTTAAAAAATCGAAGATGTCCGCTGCTTTTTGTGAGAAAAAACTACTCAGAGTTCCTTGTAAGTTGATTGGCACGTACCTCGGCGGTAACATGAACTGTCGTTCATATAATAGACTGCTGGTATGATGTTACGAATCACATTATATTATTGATTCAAATAATCAATAGTAAGATTACTGTGAAATAACTTCAACCAAGTTTGGCTCAGCTATCTTAATAGTGTCTCCAGTCCCTAAGTAGGGTCTCGTTCGAACACTTGGGGAAGAAAATGACGTCACAAAAGTGCGATCGCCTCCAGGGCGATTTTGCGGCCCGAGGGTCCGCAACGTAGCCCTGGTTGGATCGCACTTGAGTGGCGGACACTGTTTTTCATACCGAGGGCGCACCAACCTCTCAAAAACGCCCGAAGTAGGAAAAAGGACTTTTCCACATTCGCTATCCTGTTTTCGTCATCTGGACACACTTTCATAAAGCGTTTCAAAGGAAGTCTCACAAAATTTAACTGACATCCACAGTATTACTTTTTTTTGGAGTGTGAGTTAGCTAAGTTAATTATAAATAAAGATTCCCACGTTAAAATACGTTATAAAAATTGCAAAAGAATACTTGAAGACCATACATGATGCTAGTTTTATAGGCAAATTGGATGAATTTCGCATAAACTTCATAATATACTTTCACATGAGATTATTTTGTACCAAGTCGCATACACAATATTTGTTTACTTGACACAAACTTTTTATAAAATTAAAAATTTTTTTTTTTGTTCCACTAAATGATCAATTTTTCATCCAAAGTTCCATTCAAATTTTAAATCCTTATTGTAAATTTTTTGTGGAATCAGTATTTTGTGTATTATTTGTGCAGTCTTTACATCGAAAATTTATAATATTTTTTCATGTATCATCGAAAACACCTAATCCAACTCATCGAACGATCATTAGATAAGGACATGCGAAAAAAAAGCACCGGTCATCGATTTTTAAAGCACAAAGCGCGAGCTCGCCACAGCAGCTCTTGAAAACAAAAGTACGCATCAGCAGCGAGGAAGTGCGAGCGGCCACGCGGTGAAAGTGGGACCGTCCATCCGCGCTCGCCTCGTCCCTCTCCTCTCCACGGACCCGTTGGCCAATCCTCCAGCGTCACCATTCGCGCATCGTTTTATCATCCGCCTCCGTTCGCTCCTGCACGGCAGGCAACTGAGGTAATAATCGGGCGAAGGTCGAATAGTTCTCGAGGATCACATACTTCAGTTTCTGGCGAAAATATAATCACGAAGTTCGATCCGATAGTGCCGAGCGTTGGTGTATTCACGCACGCGGTTGTCACGTAGGCTCGACGCTCGGGGATGGGGATTTGATCAACTAGCTGCTCGCTTATGTTAGCAAATTTTTTTTCCCAATGTTTCGAGACAGGTTATTTCGGGGATTACGTCAGGACTATCCATAAATTACACCGATGGCCTCAGCTACGGCGTAAAATATTTGTACCATCCTTCGTGGCTTAGCATCCTCTTCTCTTCGTCCTCTTCCATTTGCATGCGTGAGTGCCTACTTTACAGTCTGAAGTCGTCGCCGAATCACCGCGGAATCGTTATAAAATACAATCCGAAAGGAGTAAAAAAAGTACGAGCTGAGACTCACGTGGATATATATCATTGACTTTTTTTAAAGACCATACAAAGGCTATACGTAGTACATACATAACATTGGTTCTATAAGAAATTTAGATTTATTTTTGCGGTATTTTTCATTAATTAATTTATGAAATAAAATCCAAATATTACAAAATATATTACAAAAGTACAAAAATACCTCGAAAACGAGTAGGTAGGCATAAATCTTATAGTGTATAGACAAGTTTTTATAATATTCTTAAAAATGATCTTCAATTTCATGTAGAACCGATATAACGGATGTCTTTGTACATAGTTTTTATAAAAACTTGATGATATATTTCCCCGTGAAGAGGCATCAGATGATCGCTTTGTGCCGTCAGCAGAGTCTCAGGACGATTTATTGTCATTCTTCGAGTCTTTTTCTCCAGCTTTGAAAAAAAAAAAAAACCAAAATCCTTCCTAGGCTCGATTTTCGTCCTCGCTACCGCGAACAGTGATTCAACCCGAGCTGCAGCGAGGTGCCGTCTCTAATAATGATTATGATTGTCGTCGTCGTCTTTGCTACCGTCGTTTCTCTGAGGTCATCGAAAGTGTGCGCGCGCCTAGGTCGCCGCGACAAAAGCAAAAGTAGTGAGGCCGCATGCAGAGCGCGTGGTGCAACGGCTGGTGAATCGCGCGACTCGGTTTCGAGTCGCTGCGGGGATTTCGCAACCTTGACCCGAGAAATTCTTTCTTCTCTATCGCGTTTCGCAACGCCGGGGATAGAAAACGAAAGTCATCCGTCGCGCTTGCGCTGGGTGTCTTTCTAATGTGGCAATACGGGTAAGCTCGGCGATGTAACTTTTATGCACGAGGTATGTCAGCAACTGCGGTTTTACCAACGTTTACTTACTGCTGTTTCGAGACTTTTTACAGTTGGGTGAAGGGGTTTGAAAGTATTGGTTTTGTTATGTATGGAAATCTTAAAGGGCTGCGCACTCTCTATGTCTGTCACAAGAAACTTCAAAGTAATCTAGAAAAATAGAAGACTTCCGATAACTGCAAAGTCTTTCAAAGTTTTTTGGTTTTTTAAAATCATTCAAAGACTTCAGAACTCATTCGAAATCTTTCAAAGACTTCAAAAGTCATCCAGTGACTTCGAAGTTGTCCAATGACTTCAAAGCCATTGAAAGTCCTGAAAAGAATTTCGAGCCTTTAAAAGTCTTTGGAAGTCTTTGAAAAACTCTGTAATTCTTTGGAAGTCTTCAAAAAACTTCACCGTTATTTTAAAGACTTTTAAGTCATCCCGAAACATTAATGTCTTCTGATGACTTTGAAGTCTTTGAAAGTTTTTGAGTTTTTAAAAATCTTTCACAGACCTCAGAACTCATTCAAAGCCTTTCCAAGACTTCAGAAGTCATCTAGCGACTTTGAAATCGCTCAATTACTTTAAAGCCATTCAAACTCCCGAAAAGACTTTAAAGTCTTGAAAGGTTTTTAATTAAAAAGTCTCCGAAAGAATTAGAAAATCTTTGCAAGATTTTTAAATATTTCTAGGTGACTTTGATGCTATTAGATGATATTTTGTACATTACTTCTTTCGTAATTCGAACCGTTGGATTAATTCGGGTACTAGCTCGATCTTATTAAGTCGGTTCATCCAGGTGTTTTAAAACGATAAAAAATCCCACGTGTTGAGCCAAACAAATTTCGAAAATCCCAGTTCACACTTGACTCTAGGTAACTCGACGAGTTTGGGTTATTTAGTCCTCACTAGAAAGTATCACATAGACAGCACGAGTAGCACACGACAGTTGATAGAACCAAGATTTATGTGACAGAACGAGTTTTGTTTCGTATAGCGTATGCACGTAAAAACCCAGAAATTTCCTCTTCTACTCCAACACGACAGGATTATTATTTTTTTTCTCATTTGTATCTGAAAGAAAATGATACACATCATTGGTTTTTTCATCGACGATGAACAATACAAAAGTGAACTACCCGAATAATCGTAAAGTAGACCAAGAGTTTCTAAACTTCATTGATCCCTCATCCTTCCGCTGCAGTGCCCGTATGCCGCTCCGCTTGAATTTCTCTAAATCCACAATCCACATTTCTCACGTAGAAAGTAGTACCTAATACCTACTCGCGTCAAAATCAACGATCCAACCCGACGGAAAGATAAATAAGACCCCACATTGTGCCAACGGAGCAAGACCTGAACCCGAAGAAGACAGACGAAGCACGTGTGTATTTATTACCCATGCGCACGTACAAGATTCATTACGACCCGTATATATATATATATATATATATAGAGAAAGAGCGGTTCTCCTTGACTCGATCGGAGCATGATCGTCTTCGCTTTTATTTTGCTTACATACACTCTCCAGCCGTTCCTTTCCGATTACTTAAGCGGCGCTCACTTGCATACGGTGCCCATACGTGTGTACGTCTTACGCGCATCAGGGCCCACACTCATGCGGGAGGCACATGGAATCGTGCTAGCTTTGCAGGTGTACTTATATATACACTTACGTGTGCGCAAACCAAGGCACACTGCACGTGTTTTGTGGTGCCGTAATCCATCAGAGAGCCGCGGACGATGCATTCCCGGCGAATTCGATCGCCGAGCTGAGATAAGTAGCGCGTCTTTGGCCCTTCTTCTTCTTCTTCTTCGCTCGGTGGCTCTGCGAGCTTGTATATCGAACTACTTTTTCTTGTATCGCACTTTACAAGTGTATATTCGCGATTTCGTTCCGTTGGCGTATCGTGTGATACATTGTGAACGTACGTTACGCTGATGATGATGATGGTGTATAGTAGACGAGGTTTGATGGTCATGAGGAACGAGAGTGCGGGCCCTGATGCACTGTTCTGTCGAAAGGCACGAGTGTTTTCAGGATTTTATTAACGTTGTCTCTGGTAAAGTAAAACCATCCAAAGTGGAACGATTACGAAAAGACACCTAAACTGGAACGGGGGGAGAAATCAATGTATTATCAGTTGCTGACAAGTAAATTCTTCCAAATAAAATTTTGTGGGTAATACTTACTTGGCTTATCGATTTTATAATGCTAGCTACTATAAAAAAAAAGAAAGATCAGGTCCGATGCTCATAATCAGCATGCATAACTTTTGGCCCTTTTTGATCGATTTGAAATCATGTTGACGTAATAAATATAGGCATTCGCGAACTCACGTTTAAATGTTTAACCAGTGGGAGAAAAAGCTTAGTTGGTTACCCAATAAGAGGGCGCCTTTATATACCTAACCTTAACTGAGATATCGCGAATTATGTCTGCGTAGGGTATATTTCCTATAGCTTTGAGTAAAATCATACAAACATCTATTACACGATGGACAGTTGTATGAAGATCGTAATTTTTCCATCCTTTGTACGTTAAGTTGTAAGAATCGACCACTGAAATCAGGTACACTCGGATTCTGACTAAAGTTTTAGCGTCACTAACGATCGCATAACCTCTGCGTGAAAATAATTTCATGCCTTTTTGATGGTCATTGAGGGCTTTTCAGTTCTCAAAGGTAAACTTATTTACATAAATTCTACGGATTACTTCGACCAAATCTTCATCAAAACCATCGAACAGATGTGTAGAAATCTATCTTCTATCCACGTCAACATACACATCCAATATCGATTTTCGGTTGTGTTATCTCGACACGTACGGTTAAAACGCTTCATCACTATAAGTACCCGTCACTAACGTCACATCCCTAGACACAATATCCGAAAGGCACGACAGAACATCTCAATAGAGAGGATGATTATCGCGACGCGGCTTTCAACAGCGAAGTCGTGAACAGATCGTCCCGAAAGCGATTAGCGATCGATAAGCTTCGAGCGTGGAAGGTTTGATGTGACAACCCGATTGCACCAACACACACCTAAGATCGTGACGATGAATAATGGAGCTTGAAAGTGGATTATTATTATCATCATCATTATGCCATCGATTTGCATTGTTCATTCCACGCGGTATACATATATAAACATGGGCTGATTGCCTCTGCCGCGCGTTTTTTTGCATAATCTCGGCTAAGCTGACCGTTTTACCGTTGAACGTAGTTTTAGTTGTGCCTTTGCGGTAAAACGAGCGCCGACGATGATGACGCGCAGGAGACGCGCACGAGTGGGCATGGGTAAATAGAAAAATAACGCTACACGCGGGGGGGTTCGCGCGCGCATGACGCGAGGCAGGCAATGACACGGAGTTGCGTCACTTCCATGCACGGGCACGCTGGTTGTGCTTTTTTCTTGCTATTTCACTCGAAAGTGGGAAAAGGTGGAGAATAATTACTCTTGGCCATAATACTTATTAAGATGATCGCGTTGGAAGTTTTTGTGTATTCGGACAGTGCGATACAAAGGTCGTCTTTGCGATCGGGTTTACGACCAAAAGTTCTTTGGAATATAAATATCGATACTTTTGATGAAAGTCCATATAGATTCGTCGTCTGATTGGTCAAAGTCGTCTAGTCCGTGGCGGATGAATTGAGATTGGTATACTATACATCTTCTAATACAAAGATCAAGAGTGACATTTGTAGAGAAGCGTAATTAGAATGATGTCCTCGAAGGACGCCCGATTGTAGGTACCCTTCTCTATGCACTCGTGGTGATGAATCTTCAAATTTGGCTCGTTTTAGGGGTAGGTGAATTTATTATCTTCATTTATCAATTGTTTCCATCATCTATTAACGCAATGATTGAGAGTGACCACCATATGACATTCCAAATGACACCCAATTTAGGTACGCACGTTCGTGTGAGAAACGGCCTTCCAATGTAAGATTGTGAAAATGAATTCGATTATGATGCCAATCGTAAAGCCCAAAAAAATTCAGCACACGCGCTTACGATCAAAAACACAATACAGAAGCTCGAAACATTTTCACGTTCAAAAACATTGTTTTTCAGCCCAACCTGCACGCGCACGTATCAAACATATTACTACTACGCGCGCAGTGACAATTCGAATTCCCGAAAGTGAAACCGAGCATCGTCATTCCACAACGTCTGTTGCACTCTTTTATTCGCTGTACACGCGTGTCCGGATAATCGCGTGGGCACTGTCGCGCATAACGAATCAGATCGCTCGTCGTTCCCCGTACACTGAGCTGAGCGTCTATTTTTAGAAGTTAATGAAAATAACAAAAACGCCCTCTTTTACTATTTTGAATTCGTGCAGCGTCTCATTTTTTCCTGAGAGACAAATCTTTTGAGGTGGTACTGTGAGTACATAAGTAAGAGTCAACTGAGATTTGAAAAAGAGTGATGCTTGCGTAATGAATCATGTACAATTTCAAATGGAACGACATTTTGGATATAGTCGTTGAACAAAATAGCCTTTTAAATCTTTCTGTTAATTGTTCAGGTTGTAGTGCATTTTTGTATATTTTATTTACTCTGTGATAATATCTTTGAATTTGCCAGGGTAATCGTTAATAAATAAACGACTGAGCCTATTTATTCGTATACTCGATCGTTAACATTTGTTCGGAGAAACAAGACTTCGATTTCAACATTCATTTATTCAAAATTCATACACGACAGTTCGCAATCAAATTTTGCCGACGTACTCTTGGCGCATCAAATTATATTTCTGTTGCAAACTAATCAACGTCGATTTGCTCTACGAGGCTGAAGAACCCGAGATATATAGTATTGTGGTCGAGTTCCTCAACATCGTCGTCACCGTAATGTAACGTAAATATATAGAGAAAAAAAAAAAGAGGCCGCAGGATTCCCTTCTGCTTCGGCACACAAAGCAATTTTTTTTTCCCGCCGATACTCTCCGAGCGCCTATTAGCTCTAATCGATCGGTGGATCAAAACTCGGATGATGACGAAACTCCTTTTCTATTAGCAGCAGCAGCAGCGTAAGTGGGACGCGCGTGGTGCCGGGCTCCGTTTTTTTTCCCTATCTCGGGGGAATATTGCCACTCGGGCGTACAAAAGCAGAACGGCGTGACTCGGATAAGCTGCGGGATTTAGGTAATCTTGTCGGTGTTGTCACGACTCCGCGGGTTGTTATTGCCGAATTCGTGACTGGCGATTATATTAGCCTCCTTGGCGCGGGAATCGATCGCGAGGGCTCGTTGAACCCGCGGGTTCGCGGCACATGATTACATCCGTGAGGTGAAATGTGGCGTCGGAGAAACAATGGTGCATGAGTCGGGCGTTGGCGCGTCATCGTGGAAGAGACGACTGCGGGGAATCGTAAAAATAGACAAAGAAACGCAATGATAAGTCATGATGTGCTGGGGAGGGGAAAAAAGGTGCCCAGTCGGCCCTGACCTCCGATAACGAGGCTGTGTATACTTGCACAGAAGCCGTGAGCGAGAAAATTGTGAAATCGCCCGTCCGCTGGTGTGTTTCCTTCGAAAAACCAATGATCGGCGGGTGATTGAAAAATCTTGAGGATCGCGATTTGTATGTCCCCTCATTGTGATGCAAAAAATTGTGCGACTGAGAAACGGCGATTGTTCTCTTTCGAGCTTGGATTTCGGATGATGATTCTTCATGAGGAAATCATTACAATAATTATCGTCTAATTTTGTAACACAAGAGACAATTATTTCCGATGTGAATATCACAAAAATGAAAAAATATATTCATTATCAAATCCAGTAGGAAGGTATTCTTTTGTAATATTTTGTCATGGCAAGCATTTTGATGGGCGACTTTTTAAATTAGTATTTTTTAACACTCGCTGTTTTTAATCAGCATATAAGTGCAAAAGTACCCTTGCATCTTTTGAACTGGATTCATTCCATGGTATTCAAAAAAAGTTTCATGACTTGGGGTGAAATAGTATGACTAACTATGACTGTTAATTTTTTTACCATAAGCGCATAAAGTAAAATGATTAAACATATTTCAATCCAAAAAATTTGCTAATACAATCAGTATAGTCCTTCGTTTGAACGATAGTAAATAAGTAAACTTTCGTCGCATTTAGTTTCAACTTCATGCCTGTTGATAAAAATGATACAGCTATTTTTTTGTATAGTAATGAAACGGCACTAAAATCTAATACCTAAAAGAATAAAGGCACACAAAAATTTATCGTGACAAGTTAATAATTAAAGAAGATAACTTTCGCATCCGGATTTGGAAACAGTAAATCACTTTATACATCAGAAACGAACGTTCGTTTTGTATTAAAATGAATTTATTGAACATGCTACAACTTATCAAAACTGTTCTCATACATTAGTTGGGATGCAGTTTACAAGGAGTAACTTTCTTTGAGCCTATAACGTCGTGGCATCAGAAAAGGTCTGTTCACGCAGATTGTTATCTTCGGTGTACGTTACAATCCAGTTGACCCATTAATTTTAACATAAAGGGTTTTTTCAATTTGATACATTGGCTACGCAAAAAAGGACATAACTTTTCTGCATTAATTCTCAACTGATTACAAAAGTTTTAGACGTGGCTGATTTCCCTTAACGCAACAGTCTTCTGAAAACTACTTCCTTCGTATAAACGTTTGATGTAACTTCTTACGTGTTAAGCTCATTCGACCAAAAAATAAAAATACACAGATTGTTATGTAAGTTGAGAAAAACATTATTTATGTCCGAAAAAGATTACCCTTTTAAATTTTGGTCTCGCTGAGCCTGTGAGTTAAAAATTCGAGCTTTCAATTCATATGAATACTCATGAGTGACTTCGAAATCGATATTTTTTTAAACTGCTTCCAATAAATAGATTTAGAGATGATTTTAGAAACCTTTTAAATGTTCGCTGAAAGACATCTATAAATACTTGGGTGACCATCGGAGGATCTCGTAAGACACATGATGCGATGCGAGAATAAATGGACGAAAGTCTGTGTTGAAGTACCCCCGAGGCGAACTGATTTATTCTAAACGTCTATCAAAATTTTAAATTTGTTTGGTTGATTCTAATAAATTCGTTAGCCTCAATATGACCGACGCTGAGTGGACATCGATGAATATTGTACAAACACAAATATTCATAAGCATCCTTAAGTGAAAGACTGAAGTTGTTTTCATAATTAATTATAAATTTGTTTTTTCGTAGTACATTGCAAATAGTGAAAGTCAAGGAAAGGTTTCAAAAGAATCATTTACAGAATAAATGTTATGGAAGGTTATTTCAAAAAATATAAATATTCATCAAGTTTTTGAATCGACTTACGTTGTCTCAACAGTTGCCATGAGCAGCTTATGTAAGCCGTAAAATTTTTGCAGAACAACCAAACTTTTTCGATACCATAATACCATACATTTTGTATCAAAAAGTATCAGAGACTTTTAAGTTTTAAACGGATGGTTAAAAAACAAATCATTCGTTTATCTAAAGAATCATCAATTCACCAACACCATGAGTGTAATTTCAAATAATTTTCAGTGGTGAAAGGTTACGATATTTTTACCGACCCGTTTTCCGGAAATCAGACACTCTTTTTATGCCAGTCAGCAATTCGCGAAGAAGAATAATTACCTTTCCTCAAAACCAAACAAGCGTAATCACGAACAGGGCATATTTTTAATTTCAAAAAATCATTTTCACTTTATTAATACAAAAGTGTATACATGACTTTAGCATATGTTATGTGCAAAAAAATGTTCCTCTCAATCAGAAAAGAGACTATGGAGAGCCCAGTCTCGAACCTTCACCGACACCCGTGACAGTTTGAACATGCGGTCGCGTGTGTACGATTTCTCCGGCTGTTAACTGTACATTGCTCTCTTCGAGTATGAAAGCAAATCGAACGTTTCTTTCCCGTCGCCGTACGTATACGTCTTGGCAAAATGAATGACTTTTCGCACCTGCTTTGTCAGTCCTCGTGTAAAGATGCTGTGTGTACCAACTTTTTCTAATGTTCCCTCGTTTCGTCTCTTTTTGTTCTTTTTTCATCGCGTACTCGTGGACACTTCCGGATGAGGAATCGTCTCGCGGGTTGCCGGTCGATTTGGTCCGTGTATGTTAATTTTTACGATTTCATTTTCAGCCGACGCTTTTTTTTCCCTCCCCGATCCCGTCAGACTTACTTTCTCTGACGTCCACGAGCGTGTCCGGACAGGTTTTAATTTTTTAAACGAAAGTACCGTGCTCGACGTGAAATTCTTTTTTTTTTTTTTCCTTTTCTTCTTCATTCACTATATAAATACGGACAATGTTAATTGTGATTACCAGAATTTAAATGACTCATCCTTATCGCTGCAACGTTTTTTCCCCGCCAATTACAAATTCGTCCACACCAAATACGTGGAACAATAATAGTATACGGTTGTGGGAATCGCTTTTGAAAAAAAATGTTAGTAAACCCTCCCTCTCCTCCCACTGGAACGCACACTAGCAACAACTGGCGCGCGCGTCAGCTCGATTCCACAAAAACCCGTTGTCCGGATTCGAGTTCCAAGCTATAATCGGAAGATAAGAATCCATATTCCTAGCTGGCGCACGAAAAGAGGAGGATCTTTGTCCGCTCGGTCCCTTCCTCGAAGGAGAAATTTCATTAGTGATGGAGTCTCGATAATTACCGAGAGAGGAGAGAGGGGGACCAAAAGTACCTAAAGAGGGGATACGCGACCGTCGTTCGGTATGAAATCGACCATATCGTTCTCCTTTCCCATATACGACCTTGAACGTTCGAATAGTTTTGAAATCGGCGATTGATATGGATGACGCGAGTTATGCTGTTGTTTACGTAAGTGATGTAAGTATTCTGACGCTTTCGATAAAATGGAACGTTTGAGAAATTTTTAGGTTAAATTATTTTTGGCTTGGTTTAGGAGACAAATACAACGTAGAATTAACAACGACTTTTGGGCTAAGGACGATGTTCTATTACGAGTTTTTTCCTTTGTACCAAGTCTATTTAAATTGTCGATTCTTCATCTTGCACCCAAACCCATGATGCTACTTATTCATCGATAAGGCCGAGAACGGTGGATTAAGAATGATTTTCGTTTGCACTAATTTTGAAGACTCACGAAAATTTAGAGAAACGTGATTTGGGTTGACAAAGGATCCTTTTGAAACTAAATTATGCTGAAGAAGTTATATTATCCAACTATTCCTCATTGAGATGTCTTTATACATCACGGTTATTCCAGTATACCAAGAATACTTGTCCGGCTCGAGACACAGATTCGAATGGAATTTCGAGATATTTTGTGTTCATGCTAAAAAATTAAAGAAACCTCAGTACTTAAGTATAGAGCCTAACGCTTGTTTGTTTCAAAGTTGTCGCAAACAATCGAAATCAAAAAGCTGAAGTAAAATTCTAGAGATAGCATGATCTCTAATCGAATTATTCAAGCCATCAATTTTCTTTTTTTTTTTTTTTTTTTTTTCATTTCCAAGGTTTTACATCAACTTTTCATCAGCGCCTGGCAAATTTGTTTCGATCACTCTGGAACAAAAAAGCGATAAATTGCAGGACCGAGGCTCTTTTTATACTTTAGCAAAAGATATCGTAAATGCTAAAGATTCGTTCGAGACGCCCAGACGGACATGGAGCTTCCAAGTAACATGGAAGCGCTCCTACCCTGCAGCTATCCGAGCATCACGCGACGCATGCCCGATCGTGTCAACCTCGTCCTCGCGAAAGATCCGCGGCGCGATCGCACGATCGAGCACGTCAACAATCATAATATACGAACGAGCGAACAACAACGAGAGCACCGATTCTACGTCTTCTTTTTGCGTTCCTCCTCCACAAAAGCAAGAGCGAGCACGTCCCTCGTCACGAGCACGCGCGACCGATCGCGCCGACGACACCGCCGGGGCGCGCGATTACTTCACACGTGCATTGTGGGCCGCACGCATCGAGAGATGGACGCGGGAACAATGCGCGCGCGGGCAGACGCGCCAAGGCCGGCGTCCCCCTCGTCCGCGGCGCCCGTTACTCTCTCCGCGCGCGCGCGGCCGTGCGTTCGTCAACTCGCGCACTCGCGGAGATCCATGTCAGTGGGTCAGCGCGGGTCCGGCGTTGGGCGCGCGTGAGGTGGCTCTGCGGCCGCGGGGGTGATGCCGCGGCGGTCGGTCGGCGAGAGGGGTTTGAGGCTTTTTT
>JAPYYV010008733.1:0-17023 GCA_030522625.1 Copidosoma aretas | reverse complement strand
GCGGCTGGCCGAGATCGAGATGCAGATCTGCGGGGCCAGCTCGGGCTCGAGCGTCGAGGACGTCGAGCGCAACCGGGAGAGCATCATTTAACGAGAGACCGGGCCGCGGGCCGAGCGCGCCGGCTCGCGGCGGATCGAGAGGATACGCCGGTATCTGCGGGAGCAGGGGGTACGATTTTTCTCCCTTCTTTTTTCCTCCCTCCTTTTCGTTCGGATCGCGTCGTCGACACGTTGCGATTGTGTTGGGTCGTTGGATTAGGCAAAGTCGGGGTATCGGCGCTGCTCGAGCGGTGATTAGTATAATCTCGGGTGGATCGCGTCTCGAGGCCCTACTTGTGACGACGAACGGGTGAACAATATCGATAAGTTTGGTTGTGATACGGGGATTGTTTTTTTTTCTGACAAGTCAAACCGACTAGAATACTACGGGGGTTTGGGTTGAAGGGGTTTGGATGAATCTTTGAGAGATGACTTGAACAGCGTGGTAAAATTTAAAGTTGATATGTTACGAGCAGCAAATATTAAATGAAAATTCATGTCGAAGAGCGCCTATGGTGCTCAAACTTATTGACGCGAGTGAACAATAACATTGACGAATAAGCGAACCACGCAAAAAAAAAACCCCCTTGGTAAGGAGTTTAGGGAGTCGTTTGAAACCAAGCTGAAACATTTTTGTGCTTCGTTTTATTTTTGTCCGAAAATTGATGATTTCAATGTTGTTTCCAAGTTTTTTTAGACTTAAAAAGTGTTGGGCCGAAGGAAAAACTATTCAGGATATTTCCTTCTTAGCGTGAGTCAAAATAGTAAATGAATTAATTATTCAAATTATTTAAATTATTTAAAAAAAACGATAAATTTTTTGAAAAAGGCTTTAAAAAATATGGAACGCGTCACTTAATTTATGTTTTCAAATTTTTTCATACTCCTCGTGGCACGTGAATGATACAAAAATTTTACTGAAGGTATGTTCCAAAAACAATATTTTATTTTGCAGGACTCTTGACTAGTGTTTTTTTTGTGGAATTTTTCATGTGAAGAAAATTATTTATAACTCGTGGTCTCTCGAATATAATCGACTATGAAACAGTTCCAAGATTTATTTCTTTTTATTGTGAGGTACCAAAAATTATCTCCCAAAGTTTCATCCAAATACATTTTCTCGAAACCCGTGTACTTATTTCCTTGAAAATAAATGGATGTATATCACGCGGATGGCGGTGCAAAATAAAAATCTGAATCCGTGACTCCTGGCGATGCATTTCTCAAGAGTACTTTCACCGTGAGATGAAATCTCCTAAATTAAAAAAGTATTGATTTTTTCCGTCCACTCGATAAAACCTTAATGATTCTCGGTAAAGTTTATAACTGTAATGCCATATTGCGTCGTAAAATCCGCGCTTTTCATCGTGAAACACCCCCTCGAGTCGTAAAAGCACCAAATCGCAAAGTTTTACGACCGCGAGCGCCGCCTCGTAAAGAGCTTTCGTCCGCGTTGCGCTTCCTTTGATGAGAAAAAAAAGAAACAAAATTAATTCACAAGGCACGAAATCCATCAACCCAACAGCAGGAAGACCATCAGCAGAAGCAGCCAACGGGTCTGGACGTGGCTAGCGACACCAAGTCGATCGGTAGCCTGAGCCAGCGGCTGTTCGAAAGCGACGACGAGGACGAGGGAATGGTCACGGCTCTGGACGAGATCGTCGAGCCGAGCGCTACGCTCACCTGCAACGGCTACTCGGTATCCCAGCCGGGCAGCAAGTCGAACCTGTTGCTGTGCAGCGACTGCGACCAGAGGAGCCGGACCTGCGGCGTCAGACCCCGTACACCGAGTGCCATGGCCGGACGCTACGTCGAGGAGCGATTCCATCACGCATGCGTGAGTCATGATTTTTTTTTTTCTTAAATATCATCCAAGTGCGGGTCCTTGACGCAAGAAGCTCGAGTCGAGTTTAATTTTTAGTTGGAGACTCTTTTACGAAAATTCGTCGTACGCGTCTGACCGGTCGTTTGCCTTTACTACTGAGATTTCATGCACACATTTTCTTCGGGAAGAATATTAAATTTTTATTACAACAAAAATCATACTAGATCCATAGCTGCTTGCGTCGATTAACATGTGTACACACGTACTAACAGTTTTATGGTATGTTAAAAAAAAAAAACTCGGAAAAGCCAACGATCGTTAAGAAAAAGTACACCACTCATTCTACAGAGTCGTCGTAGTCGTCGTTCCGGAGCCTCTCAATCGGATCCACGTATGGATTTTTAATGTGGAAAGTTTCCATGAAACGAGGCATCCAACAGAAAACATAAGAAATAAAAACATTACACACAGAAAACAAATTACGTACGAGAAAAAATATACAGCAGCGGAAAAAGTTTTTATTACGCCCATACAGCGTTTATTACGAGTTTTATTACTGCAGTAGGTACCTACTTTTTATGAATTCCAGGAGTTTCAGTGTTCACTCACCCTGTAACTGTTGTAAACAGAATTATACAGCACATGAATATTTGGCGTATAACGTTCATAAATGTTTGGTTGATTAAAAAATGTTGTTCAAGTGTATACGAACGCCTGTTGTGCCCCTTCTATTTTGTGTTTCATATTACAAACAACACCATATTTGTACAGCACATATTAAATGTCCCTTTTCAAAAACATGATAAAACGCTACAAAGCGATCTTCTTGTATACTTTTTCCAAGTAGCATTTATTCCATATCAAAATGTATGGAAAATTACTAATTTTTTTTTAATTTTTCAACACATATGCACAAAACTGTTCCATAAAAATCACTCAACAAATAACGTTCAACAAAACATGAAAAAAACTACACGTTATGAATAAATGAATTAAATATACTAAATTACTTGAATTTTTATCAAATTTTTTTCAGATCAGAAAAATTCAAAATGCCAAAAACAATATGGGACAACACGTATCATAAAAGATGTATAAATGTCCAGAACATTTCAGAAATGTATTCTCAATAATATTTATACCAAAAATGATATTGAATATTGTTGATTGAAAAAAAAAATGTTGAGTTATCGTATACGTTTTTTTTTCAATGTCATACTTACACTGCTATTAACATTTAGATTACGAAACTTTAAGCACAGGGAGTAGTTAGTTGCAAAAAATTATAAGAAATAATTTATGTGAGTTTGAAAAAAAAAAATTTGTAACTTTTTCACATTTGTGTAAGGTGACAAAAATGATAAAATGACAAGATTAATTCGTAAAAATATGTTTCTTCAATAAATATAAGAGTGTCGATTTTATATGAAAAAAAACCTACGATCAGGTTATAAGAATAATAAATGATCTAAATTTTGGAAAAAATTATTTTTTATGAAAAGTAGCATTCACATGGATAAACACCAATATACTAACTCTAACAATCCGCACTATCCCATTGTAGAATCCTACACAATGCTTCTCCTTTTGCTCATCAAGAAATATCCCCCGCATAACACATACTGCAGTTAGCCAACCACACGTATTCAATTTTGTTTGCACCCCGACCACCTTAATATGTGTCCTATTCTCTGATGTGCAAAAAAATGAACCGAACCCCCGGCAAGCAAATCACCGAACACCCTAAACAAACCACCCTCACACACACCAACCACCCAGGCACAAAAAGAACCCATAAATTAAAAAAAAAAAAAAAAAAGGGGACTAACCTCGCAAATACCCCCTCTGCCCAACAGGATCGCCGCTTGCCGCAACACCACCATCACCGACCCCCGCTCGAGCGCGAGAGCTCGGAGGATTCGCCGGCGTGCGCCCAATGCGACCAGCCGTCGTCCCGTCGTCTGTCGTCAGCCCAGGCCCACCAGCCCCGGTGTCCCCACTGCGAGCTCTCGGAGACGGACGAGGGCGACCTGATCTGCTTCAGCTGCCAGGCCGAGCTGTGCTGTCCCCGCTGCGAGCACGCGGTCACCTCGACGACCGACGACGACGAGGCTACTGCTGCTGCTTCCGCTGCTACGACCGCTACGACTGCCAAATCGCACCACCCGGTTGACGCGAACGTGCGCATACACCTGAACAACCGCTCGCTCGAGGAGGAGTCCGACGAGACGACGACGACGACGACGACGACGACGGCGGAGAGCGAGACGGGAGCGCTGGGCCCGAGACTGGCCACCATCGTCGAGGTCAAGGGCGACACGACCGCGAGCGAGAACGACGACGAGGGGGGCGGGGGGGCCGCGAATAACAACAACAACAACAACAGCGGGGCCCCCTCGCCCCAGAGACAGCCGGAGCACAAGTCGAGCAGGTTCCTCGGCTACACGATCGTCCTGTTCGCGTGAAGGAGGGGATCTCGGATCGTCGCCACGTTTTCTCGTCGTTGTGGCCTTGATTTTTTTGTTTTTTGTTTGTTGTTTTTTTTTTCGCGAGGCGCGCGGGAGAAAATTTGTACTTTTCAATACGATGATAGTCGATGTATAGCTTTTTGAAATTTTTCGAGTCGGATAGCTGGCAGCTGATTTTTCGAATTTCGCACGCTTTTGCTTGCTTGTATTATTATTATTATTATTATTATTATTACTATAATTATGATTGTTCTTGTTGATCTTGTTATTTTTATTATTGTTGTTAAAAAATTATAATCTTAGTTTCGAAATAATTACACATAATAAGCATGAAAATATTTTAAATCATTGCAATATTTTTTTTTTTTTTTTTTTTTTTTTTTTTTTTTTTTTTTTTTTTATTTTTTTTTTTTGGTTTTTTTTTTTTTTTTTTTTTTTTATATCTTCTGAATTAGAGTATTTAATTTATTTAAGTTTGTGGAATCTTGGATCGTCAGCACCTGAATCTTCCAAATCGTATGTGAAATGCGAAAGAAAAAAGCGTATCGAGTATGCTATTGTGCGTTCAAAAAGTTATTCGTTAACTTTACGGGCTTTTCGCATTCCAGAGCCAAATCTTGGTCATCTTGTGCTTTTAATTGATCGATCCTTGTAAAAAAAAGAAAAAAAACATTTTTACAAGCCACGAACGATGTAAGTATGTTTAAATACGTAAACTGCCAAAGAACACCGAAAAATAATAATTGAAAAATAATTAATAAAGGCACACAAAAACGTCATCGAATAACCATTGTCACGTTACTCATAAAAATAAGAAAAAGACATGAAAGAAGAGACCAGGTGGACACTTGATTAGAATTTAATACGAAGTTATATCGTAGCGAGAGACAAGGCCAGAAGTCTCAAACTTACATAGTTGCACATAGGAAAACGAAAAAAAAAAAAAACTACGCAATGAAACGAATTTGAACAAAAAGTTTAATAAACAAAATTAACATGAGTCGTAAGAACAAGTGCAGTAATATGATATTTTATGCACTTGTAGTATATAGATGAAATTTACTAAAATAGGTTGGGTCCCGTGTACACATAACATACGCATACAATTTTTTAATCTCAGTGTCAGTAATTGACTTTTGAAAACACTGCGTTCGGGACCAACAAAATTACAAAACCAATTGAATAGAAAAAATTTAGACAGCTCGATTGAGAATAAAGCAAATATTATCCAAATAATGTGGAATAAACTTTAAGAATTGACTCTTGTAGGAGTGGTTGTAATTCAAAGTGGTTTTGCCTTCCGAACATTTTACAAACAAATAAGGGATGTCTTTCCATCAGACTTGGTGCAAAATAAAAATACAGGCATTGAGAAATATCGGTAAATCGGTGAGTAACAACAAAATATAATTGGTCTTTTTTAATCATTAAGAAAATTCGCTATCTTTAAAAAAAATATATTTCTTTATATTTTTAAATTGAAAATCGAGTTTTACAATGTTAATCTCAAAAGGATGCCCATAAAGTGAGTCACTGAAGATCGAAAAAAATGAAATAGAAATGTTTGCAAAAGTATCAAAATTTCTTTGATTAGTATAAAATTGTTCGTAAGCTTAAAAAAACCACAACATACTCGAAATAACCACACAATCATTTATAAATTACTTTGAGGTAAATTAATAATAGAATCTAAATATTAAACGTGGTTTAGTAATTTCTAGTTTTGAATTCAGAATAAAGATACACAAACAGTAAACAGATTTGAGCAACAAGCCAAGGGTGCCGAACAAAAATCATGAAATTTGACTGCCACCATAATTTTAGAAACAATAACTTGTAATAACAACGTTAATAAGCGTAACGAATAGTTAGAATTTGTATGCTGCGGAGGTCATTTGCTGCTGTCGTGGAATAATACGAAACTTAGAGAAACAAAACAACAGCAAGCGAATAACTGTTGACTAACGGACAATTTTAAAGCAGCATCGAATTAATATTTCACGCGTTTAGAATTAAATAATCAATAAAGGAAACAGAATAAGTTGTGGAATGATTGAAAAGCCCGCCATCGACACTCGTGATAATAAAAAAAAAAAATAAATTAATGCTAATAAAAGCTAATGATTGATAAATAAAATCGAATAATAGTAATAACGATAAAACAGTCAATCAGATTGACAGACTGCTTGATACTTTTGTAATTTTTGATGGTAAAAAGATTAATGTACGTTAGCAAACATACCTACATGTTTTATTATCTTAACAAAAGCAATTGATTCCTTAGTCGAATAGTTCCATCATTGTAATCAAATAGCTTTTTACAGTCAAAAGCTCGCAGGATAAAAGTCAGTCCATAAAATTTAATGCTGTCGCTGTATTTTATGTTTATGTTTGTGTGAAAACACATGTATTATATTTGACTTGACGCTTGCTAATAGTCCATAATTACTTTTCTCATTTGGCAAACAAAAATTAAAATCATTCAGTGTGTGATGAAATTTCCTAAGAATCAAGTAAGTATCGTTGTATGATGTCAGCAATAATTTTTTTCACACATTGAGGTGGTCATTTACCCATGTACAGCACTAATTTTGTAATGATTAATGTAAGAGATAGTTAACATATAATAACAGAGAAGTTTATTCCGTACAGAAAAGGGTATTTTAGATGTCAAAAAAATTTATTTTTTAAATTTTACATATTGCATGTTTACCAAAAAGATAAACTCAAAAAATCTGAACAAATTTTTTTGTTTTTTATCTGATTTTAATTTTTCAAAGCTTGTTCTGTTCCCTGAAAGATTTGAAACAAAGATACCAATGCAATTTTTTTTAATAATTAGTGTGTAAAAAGTTATATACTATCGTAAAAATAAGCTTTGAAAAATTAATATCGGATAAAGAACATCAAAATTTGTTGATATTTATTGAGTTGATCTCTGTAGTTAATATTATCCAAACATGCAAAATGCAAAATTTAAAAAATAAATTTTTTTAAACATCTAAAATACCCCCTTTTCGTACGGAATAAACTTCTGTGTTATTAGATGTTAACTATCTCTTACATTAATCATTACAAACTTAGTGCTATATATGGGTAAAGAACGACCTTACATGTACCACACCACGACAATTAATCATAAAGTTACTATTACAACTTAAACTTACTTCCAATTGATTCTTTAGGATCGATATACTTACTGAGAATAATCGATTACTAAAAATTATTAACCAATATCTATTGATTTTATTCAGATGTTTATTAGCGTTATGAAAGTATTAAAATATATAGATATACATAAGTCGGATTAATATTTATTGATTATTATCATTGTATAAAAAATTATATCAAGTTGGCACAAGTACCAAGAAATTTATGTAAATATAGGTAACAAAAGAGAGGCTGATCCACCGTCGAAGTTTCTTGTTCTTTAAAACGATAACAAGTTTCATTTCAAGAGAACTAAATCACAGAGCATGTGTTTTGAATCTATTTGGAATTACATATTGTATTCATTTAGCGAAATTGTTAATTTTTGAAAACAAGAGGCGTACAGAAAACATATTGTTGTACAAAGGTATTTAATCGATAATCCATACTCATAAATTGTTTTAAATTTTATCATTTATAGTGAAATTTTTATCAAATTTCGTAGTTTGGTCAGGCATAAATGTGGGCTCAATTTTAAGAAAGGCTTCCAATTATTATAAAGATTGAAATAGTCAAGACAAAAAGTAATCGTATAAAATTTTAAACTTAATACTTTTGCTTGAAAATTTAAATGCTCTACATGATTCAAATTACCATTCAATTTCTAAAAATAAATCATGAATTATTTAATATATCACAAGCTTAAAAATAAAATAAGTAGATTCTAATGCAATCTTCCATGGTTGCATTAGTAATTACGTGAAACAATTTATTCATAATTTAATCTGATAAAAAGAAAGAGTATTTAAATTATTTAAAGTTTCCGAAAAAAAACTGCCAACCATATCAAAAGTTGTTTTAATAACATCTCATGTTACGCGTGTATTGATATATGTACGTAAGCATTATTTGTACTACGATTTTTGAAGTTTGAGCACACAATCTTCCTTGTCAACTTTGCATATATAGTTCAAGATTTCAAGAGCTAGGCTGTCTTCCGTTTTGAAGAAAAAGTCTTATCCGCTCCCTTATCTGCTTCGTATTTTACATCTCACCTCGAAGCTATTATGGATAGTATAACAATAATAAAAAAAACACAATTTGATATTATGTATATTGTAAAACGGCAAAGTGATAAAAAACCAATAAATGGGAGGAGAAGGCTAAAAATTATATAAAAGTACACATATTATTTATATAACAGCTAAAATAATTTTTTTCGGTGACTAAAGGTAAATAAAATAAAATAATATTTTACTTTGTGGAAGCTCGTCAATAAAATTCATGTTATTTTGTTTTATCGATACATATTTATTGTTATTCACCAATAATTTGATTCATCAGAAATTCGAGAGAAATAATGAGATCACTAAAATAATAACATTGATAATAATTACATGCACACAATTGTCTTAAGAGGTAACTTCTATAAAAGGAAAAATAAATACGATAATAGACAACAGAAAATAATACATTCTTTTCAAACGATCAGTTAGGAATAAAATCATAGGATAAAATATTTGCGATATTAACGATAAGTATAATAAAAAAAATTGAAATTAAAATAAATAAATGAAAAAGTAACGACTTTTTGTAAATACGTAAGATTATGTAGATAATATGTAGGAGGGAAAGATAAAAAAAAAAAGCGAGTGACGTAGATAAAAATAAAAAAATATAGAAAAATATACATAGTAAAAAGAGCTAAAAGTGCAGGCTAGCGAGGTATCGCAAATTTACAACAAAAAAAAAACAAATTGAAATAAGATTGAATAAAATTTGTATAAACAAGCGAATGTTTCATCATATGCATGCGACCAATCATATTTATACGACGTAAGAACAAGTTCTAAAAATAATAAAATAACAAAGATAAAAAAACTCGAATCAGTTAAATAAAAAATAAATTCAACCGCAATGAACAACGAGCCACGAGTGTTAATATTTGGGTATGTATGTGTAAAAAGTGTGTGTTTATTCAAACTCTCTTGATCGTCGCGCATATTTTCCCTTTTGACATTATACATATATATAATTATAAACATGTATTTTATTGGCATATGTGCACACAGGTGTGCATTGCATATGTATTTTGTGTGTATGTGTGTGAGCGATAAGACAGGAATTAAAGACTCGTGTTAAGAGACGAAGGATGATTTCATTTTTCATATTAACGATTACAATGTATGCACTTGCCCATGTAAGGATAAAAATGAAAAAAGATAAATGTAAAGATCTCTATGAACGTATTTTTTTTCAGACCGATTAACTCATACCACTACGTTATTTTTTAATCACTAGCAGTATATTATATGCGCAAAAGACTTTAACACGTGAGTGTACGTGGGTGTATATAATGGTGATAAAAAGATTGTTTTGCTATGACGTGCGTCCATACTATTGTGTTTTTCCACATTTTTCTCTATTACCCATCACTAACTGAATTATGTATGCGCGACTGGGCTCAGTATCATCGAATACGTCGGCATAGAAATAAAATAGAAACTTGACAAATACAAATAGAAAAAAGATCGAAATGATAATCTGCTGTTTTTCAATTTCATAATTTTCTCATTCCATTCCTTCTTATTGTAATTTCCTATCTTAAAGTTTTGATGGCCTTTAATTGAAGAATCTTATAAGATTGGCTGTTGACTATGACTTAGCTGACCCTTGATTGGTCGCTGCCTTCAAAGAGCGCGAATTTCAAATTTAGTATACAATGTAGTTCTTATGATAAAAAAATTGATTGTCACTTGACTGAAACCTATTTATTCGTTGTGTGTTTGGTCGAGACTGATTAAGATCGGTAAATTTGAAAATTAAATCATGGTAAATGAAAAAAACTCAATCCAAATTATTTAAAATTAACTTTAGAAATCATGAAAATTAATTTTTGATCAACCTTCGGGGGTTGGCGCGCTAATTTTTCGTGTACAATTATTCGTGCATAATAAGAATGAGCACAAACCTTGTGCGCACAGTCCACTGCATTTTAAATTCGTAACAGGAAAAAAATTACATATCACCGTTGTAATTTGAAAAATTGAATTACTTATCGTTTATGACATTTGAAGGCAAACATTAAATCACATGTTTGCTTTGTAATATAGAATTAAAAATTTCTCAATCACAAAAGTAGCAGATACTCAAAAATTATACCTTAGCAGTTTCTTTTCGAATTTGCTGAAAATTAAGGGATTTTTTCATGTTTCATAGCTTAACATAATTTTTTAGTTTTTTTGAAATTCTAAAACAATATCTAAGGGTTGCTAAGACAAAATAAAACTGTCTTGATGAAGATGATTTAAATTAATTATTTTAATTAACCTCTCTCACTCTCACGGTGTCTTAGGTTGCAGTCCCATGGTGCGGGATAAAGCTGCAGGATAGACTCTCCGCCAATCAGAGCTATTCCGGACGGTTCTATTTCGGCCAGAGGTAAAAAGAATGAAACCTTTTGAAATTGATTCTTCGTGTTGTTATTAACAAAAACATTATTAACGTTGTTCTGTCCGATCAAAGGGTAATTTGTTATTAACAAAAAACTTGCAAAATAAAGAAAAATTTGTTTTCGATGTTTCAAAGTGTTTCTTAAGGTTATTTGGGTAAAAATAGACATTTTTTATCTCTTGACATTTTTTCCAAAAATGCTTCGTTTTTTAAATATGTAAGTCATTTTTAGGTCTAATTTTATTTTAATGCTTAAAAAATTATGCATGTTTCGGTAAGTTAATTAAAAGTGTCGAAACCTTCACTTGATTGTAATTTTTCAGCTTCACCTCTTTTGCGTTTTGATAAAATAGTTGTTTTTTAAGATAATAATGAGTAATAAAGAGTAAAATTTTGACCTCACGATAAATGAAAAATTTTCGAGGTCAATTTTTTAAATGCTCCTTACTTAACTCTTTTATACATAAATGCTGATTTTTACATAAATATGGATTGAATGTACGCTAAGATAAAAAATAATAATCAATATAAAAAAGATATTGACGCAAAATACAAGTTTTGAAGAAAATTTTCCCGCAAAAAATACCGGGAAAGCTTTAGCAGAAGCTGATAAACTAATTTTTCAAAATGGCAACTTTTCGTCATTTTTCGAGTTTAAATCGCATGTAGCTCAAAAACCAAGCATTTTTGGAAAAAAATGTCATGAGATAAAAAGTGTTTATTTAACCCAATTAACCTAAAAAAAAACACTTTGAAACTTAAAAAAATTTTTTTTCTTTATTTTGAAAGTTTTTTTTTAATAGTATATCATCTTTCGAATCGATTCGAAAAGGTTTCATCCTTTTTACCCCCTTAGGTCGGTTACATGCATTTTACGTGCATCTTTTTGGGGGTGCGCCGCTCGCCTATCACTTGTACCGGCAAATCAATGTAATAATAAATTTTGTTTTGATCTAGAAAAACTAATTTTTGTCTTGAAGGCATCGCATGGCGTCTTTAAGGCCAAAACTGGACTGTCCAGATTCATAAGTGGAAGCAAGCAAAAGTTACGCAATACGCCCCCCTCCCCCGGCAGCGTTCGGGGTGGTACTGTGTAACTTTTTCAGCATCAAAATGTGAGTCTGGACAAACCAATTTTTTATCTTAAAGACGCCACAAGACAAAAATTGGTAGAGAAGTAGAAGCAAGCAAAGTTACACAGTACAGCCCTCGGGGTGGTAGACGGTGATAGTGCAGTTGACTAAAATCACAAATCAGTGAAAAAAACTTTCCCAAAAGTTACGCACGACGCCCACGGCCCCTCAGCTCAGCTCCTATCAGTGCACACACAAGCACGCATTATGTATGAGGTACGGTCTTACATACCTAATCTGTTCTCCCAGACGTATGTACCAAAAAGGCTTTTACACAAGGATCTTAAATCACAGACAATATAATTAGTTAGCTACTTACAAAAAAGGTGATTGAGTATAAGTGGGGAAGGGGGGCGAAGAGAGGGGTGGATATTTATATTTTTTAATACTTTGCTTTGGTGAATAAAAAACTCGTTTTGTATCATTTGGCTTATCCATAGCAAAGAGGCATTAATAGCATTATACAGTTGATTCTACAATATCATTGCCTAGAAAAAAATGTGAACATTCATTCATTTTAAAGTTCATACTGTATTCATATACTGTATACAGACATTAAATACTCCAGAAATATTTTCACAATTCTAAAGCTACATCTGTATTGCACCAGCGCTGACTTAAAATATGTATTGTGGCATGAAAGAAAAATCGAAAGAAAATTTATTACTTTTTCCATAGATCCGTTAGTATAATAGAAACAGTGAAGTATATGTACGTTGACGGGTTCTGCTAACTGTATGTTTAACCGTTTAAAATATGTACATAAATCAATAACATATATTTGAAACAGCATAGTTTTCGAAAATCACTAAATTCTTATTAAAGTAATGATAAAAATTCAATAATATTTAATGTGAATATTTAAAAATGTGTTTCGTGCTAAGAAATCATATGAGAAAATGAACAAATAATCACACAAAAAAAATAAGTAATTTAAATCGTTTAACTTTGTTTTCAATATTTTAGAAATATTTAAAATAATTGCTCAGAAAATGCTAATGTATGAAAAATTAGAATTCAGTTATGTATTCAACGAGATCAGGCCAAAAGTAGATAATGAGCATAGTTCGTAAGAAAATTAAGTTCGAAAATATCTAAAGCTGAGTCAATTAACACGATAATGGTATCAGTAATATCTTATTCATATGCAAGAACTGAATTTGAGACCTAATGAGAATAAGTAAATTTAATCATCCATACATTAAATGTAAATTAAAAACATTATGTGAACAACTTAATCTTCAAATTCATGTTTTCACGTTTTTCGTGAAAAAAATTTTGATTGTCACGTATCTAAAGTCTTTTTATTCGTTGCATGATTAGGGTGCCTCTAGACTGAAAAAAATTCGGCGCACGCATTGACCCCGTACGGGCATACTCGTCTGCAGTGTCTATGCCGAAATTGCCGAACGACGTAAAAACCAGCGCCTGTGGCTCCACGCAGTACTATCGACTGTGGCAGAATTACCGTCACGTACCTACGCTAAAAAATTTTGTTGGGGTAACCTGACGGTAATTATGCCACAGTCGAGGGCGTCGAGGCCGTCGAGGGTCGAGGCCCTGATCGAGACTGTTCCAGAGCGGGTAAATTTGAAGATGGGATTTTGAAAAATGAATAGAAAGTTATCTGAATTTGTAGGATAAATAAAGATACAAACTATATGTTTTAAGGAAGCCAATTGTTAAATTTTTTTTCAAAAAATCATGAAAATAAATACCTTTGATTTAACGGGGGTTGGCGCGCAAAGCGCGCAGGGACGTAGCCCCCTAGAAATAATAAAAAGATTTTATGCCTGAATGTAACGAGATACATCAGGTTACAAGTTTAAATTGTTAAGTTTTATGTTGCACTCCAAATTTTTTCGTGAAGTAGTGATTCGAGGAATATGACCATATGTGCAGCTATTAAAAAAATAGATATGATGATTACAAATTAATTTGTTCATCCTGAAGCAGGAAACGTGGAAAAAATTAGCAAGTTAAAGATTTTCCGGAAATTTTTCGTTATTTTCCTAAAAATACATTTTTCAGCCTTGTATAAAACGTACCCTTGAAAGCATACAATGATTAAATGTTTTAACACTCGATTTATACTCAACTTGAAATGATTTTTAAAAGGACGAAGAAGGCGATCGTAGAGAAAGGTAAACAGGGGACAAAAGTATAGCTAGTACCGTTAGTGCCTTCCTGAGGGTATTATGAATTTCGATGGAAGCAAAAGATGTTGAATATGGTGAGGTTCTCGAGCCTTTCACTTCAATCACGTGTGCCTACAATAGATATGTATGTTTGCAGGCAAGCACAATGCAAAAAGCGCCATTAGACTATTTTCTGTTTTGTTGCATTCCGTTCAAAGTTCAATGAATCATGATAATTTACCATTAATTCACGCAAGTGGCTGAAAAACAATATAGGTATATTGACAGAGAACTTAGACGAAGAAAATCATTTTTTCAAATTCTTCGGACTAAAATATAGCTTTTTGTTTTTGTCCGGTCAAATAGTAGTTTTCGTCACATATGTGCATCTCTCATCTCTCTAATGTCACATGTTCTCGTGTAAACAATAGGTGTCTTTACTGGTACGTCCACTACTATGATAAAGTGTTAAGTCAATCCAACATAAGTAAATATAAATTTATAACTTTGTCATGGCACTAGAAACGCACTGTTAATATCTGACGTTTTATTCATACAAATTTCAATATATTTATACAAGACTATGCATAGTGATTACGAAAATTCAATATTTTGCTATACGTAGCTTAAATTTAAATAATACTGAGCAATAAGTACGCAAAGTAGGTGTTTCTTGCAGGAGTGCAAGTATTGTATTGTCTTCTTGAGCCTAGCGAGGGTTAAATTTACACAAACTTAATAATGAACATGCGCACAAGTACTGAAATCGGGCAATTGTAAATTGAAATTCGCGGATTCGCCCTCCGAGTGCCAAAAATAATCGTAACTGTTACTGCCAAATTTGTATTTCTAATAGTTAAAACAGGGCCTTTTTATGATTAGCCATGTAATAATTAAAACACCAATGATTTCTTTTTCATAATCACTTTAAATTGTGTTTAAAGTAAGTTAAAAAGTGTTAAACATTGCTTCACCTTTTGTATAGCTGTATCTTCCAGTGATTCCAGACTGGAATTTCCAGTCTAATGTGTATCTACTTACAACGTACATAATACAAATGTACACATACTCTCGCAGGTATGTGGAATACGGAATTACGGATTGTAAGCCTTATGTAACTCTGCGTTAGTTTCGGTTTCCCAAAAATATCTTTGGCTCTTGTTTTTATGAGTTAAATTTTCTATTGATTAGGTTTATTAATGACACTTGCGTTTGGTAGATTTTGAGTGATTATTTTCTTGAAAATATAGTATAACGTGAAAAAGTTACATTAAATTTGGACCTATAACACATGCATTCAATACTTTGTTCTGAAATGTCAAAAAACTATTTAAGTCAACCATCATTATAGGACACTTTGTGTGTCAAATTTGAATGTCAAATAAAAGGCTGGATGCTAAAAAAAAAGAATCTAGAATAATTTTGGTCATTTTGAGAAGAAAACCAGTTTTTAACAATATTTACTTCTCAAGACTTATAAAAGCAACTGGCAAATTTAGTTTTCATGAGAAAACGTGATGTCATAATGTATAAAGTATACGTACACCATAATACCAACCGAAACCACACTCATTGAGCCATTGTGCATGAGAAATTATTTTTTTATGGCTATTTTACCTTTTTTGCTCTTACATTGATGATTGAAAGAAACATATCGAGAGCAAGGCTTGGATACAATATTTCTCAGTAATTGTTCTGAGGGGTCTCTCAAACTTTGAGGGTCACATACTCACATTGATAAGGAAAACGAAGCCATAGTACGTAATATTAGTGTATATAATACACTACTATAATGTTGCATTAGGTACAGCAATAGACTGTAACATGTGTATGAATTCATCAGTATAAAATATAAATATAAGTACAGGTATACTTACGTGCGTATCCCATATTGAACCCAGAAACGTACATACTTAACATATGTCATGTTCTATTTGATTCTTTTTTTGGAGAAGCTCTGTACGTTTTTAATTTTTGATCACTACATAAGTAAGTACATACATATCCATGCACCATACAAGGTAAACCTTTCATGCATACCATACTATTAGGATGAATCTTTGGGTCCTTTTTGCTTCATGGAACTCTATTATTGTTCATACTGATTTATGCATTAGGGATATTAGGATGACACCAAAATTTAAAAACAGTACTTATCCTGATGCAATTGCACTCAAAATACCTCTTGTTTGACTCTTGCAGCAAATTGAACCGATCGAACATCACGTGTCGTCAGTACTCATGCAAGTACTCATACTCTGATTCATACAACTGCTCAATTAAAAGTCTAAGTACTTACAAAATGCACCTAAGTACTTAATCCATGGCAAACGGGATTTACCCATTCGAAAGTGCGGCCGCCAGCGCGCGCGATCGCTTACACGCGCCCCTCTCTGTCCCAGTCGGTTCCGCGCGCACATTCACTTGGCTGTAGCACGATGGGTCTCTTTCTGTCGTAGCATCTGGAGGTGAGTGGTCGTGGTGTGCGCGTTCTGTCTCTTCTCGCCCTGTACTATACCTATACACGTATTATAAGACCACCTCGCCGTCTGCCCGCCGCGCTCCCGTCGTTCATTGTGAGAACAGTGTGTGTCGAGGCTGCATCGACAAGTACCTATACGTTCTCCCTCGGCGAAGCCATCGAGGTAATCCGCGAGCCCTAGGCCCGTACTCCTGCCATCCGGGACCGTAACAAGTGCCTCGAGTTCCGTGTCCTCGCGAGCCTGGTGTTCGTGCTCGTATTTTTAGGTAGTCTCGGGAGTTCGACGTGATACCGGTGCCGGGACTGCGGGACAGCCCGGGCGGCGCGTGGCCGCC
>JAPYYV010008732.1:0-12406 GCA_030522625.1 Copidosoma aretas | reverse complement strand
GGGGGGCGGGGGGGGGGGGGGGGGGGGGCGCGCGCGCCGCCCCCCCCCCCCCCCCCACCGTCCGTACCCGCGGCGGTTGTTGCTCGATCCGGCGCGAGTAATAGCGCACGCGCGAGCCGACGTTTCCGCGAGCGCCACGGCTATGTTGTTGCGCGCGCCCCGGGCTCTTTGCCCGTTATCGATCGTGGGCTCCGTCCCCGCTGATCCAAACAAGGACCTTGTTCGTCACCGCTTGCTCTTGTTTTTTTTTCCAATCATAAGCTCCGTCGCAGCGGACGGAAATAGTCGAAAACCGCGATGTCCGCGGGGAAGAAAGAGCTACTACTCTTCGCGCTTGAAGAATTGGATACGAGGTCGGCCATTTTTCAGCGATCGGCGGAAGACGTTCGTGTTGCGTTGAGTTCATGGATAGCACTTTGTTTCAAAAAATTTAGAAGGTTTTTGCGGATGAATTCCCGAAAAAACTAATGATTTGCGCAACGAGTTTCGTTTTCGTCTCGGATGATTTACTTGCGAGCCAATTATCGACTTGAAAATCTCTACTGGAAAGTAGTTTTGGCGTTGGATGATTGAAAATTTGTTGTTCGATTTAAAAAAAACCCGCGTTGAATAATGAAGAACATCTTAAGATTTCCCATGCAGTTTTGAAGATGTGTAAAGAAAACAAATTTTGGAATCTTTACTCAGTTACTCGAGTGAGGCAATTGTAAGTCTTCAAGAATAAACAATCGATAGTCTGCTGGTATGGCGTGAAATTTACCGATAAATGTAGAAAAACTTTATTCGAAAATAAATATCAAAAGTACAGATTTGAATCAGCGGTCTGAGCTCTGCAAAGGGCTCCATGCTGTGGCTTGGAAATTGAAACCTGTATAATAACTATTTAAAAAGAAAAAAAAAAAAAAATGAATGCAGCACCGACCGACGAAATAAAGCAATAAAATAAAACCTAATGAATTGTAAAGTTTTTTACGCGGTTCACATAGTTGAAAAATTATCATACATAAATTGTTCGAAGAAGTTTCATGCCAACTATAGTTGGCAGCAGTATTTTTTACATGATAGATTTTTACGTTGAATCATAAATATAATTTATGCGTGGTAAGGCATAAAGACTGTCGCAGCCTTGATGTCATCACTGATAAGTATTACTGATTTTTTTTTTTTATATCTAGTCTGTCTTTATCGCGGATGCGAATGATGGAACCAGTAAAAAAATCGCCGACGATAATTTTATGTAATTAGCGAAAAATGATAATTTTTTTTCAAAATGTGCTGACTCCGAAGCGTGATTAGCAATGTTGCTCCAATTATTTCTTAATAACTAGACAAAACGAATTTTTTAAAATAATTTCTCACAGTCGCATAAATGCAGGGGTTCTCTCTTTATTTAATAAAACTCCTGTATGATATACAATTTTTTTCGGCATTTATTGCATCATCTTATTTCATTGAATTATCTACTTGCATGATACCATAGCTCATATGTATCACAAGCGTCTCTAAAAGTAATCGCTCCACCGCTTACTCAGATTAAAAAATTTTGACACAAACAGCTTTAATATTGCTTGTAATTTTATATTTATACATGGGAACAGTTATGTAAATTACGATAAAAAACAAATAACTCTTGATCGAGATGTATGTATATAAATGTACATGTATAATATGTTTATATCTTCCTATATTATATAATGAATTCCTGTGGGGCGAGAGTAATAGCCCCCCCCCCCCCCCCCCCCACCTTCTCCTTGCCACCCATATCTCTTTTACGATCATCTACAAAAAGTCGCATGATAAGGTAATAATAAGATTGTTTTTTTACTTTTTTAAAATGACTATAGCCCCCCACGCCCCCCCCCCCCCTCGTGACCGCCGTACACAGCTAGTAGAGAGCCCCCCCCCGCTGCCCCTCCACGAAATGAGTGAAAATTCGATTGTTTTTTCCGTTATTGAAAATTATTTTGCCCCCCACGTTTTCAACGTGACGCCTACATTCCCCTACAACCCCTCCACGTCCTTCACAGCCCCCCTACAGATCCATCACGACAAACAATATCCAAGGTATAATTCATCTACAGACCTCGTACAGAGGCCGTGATGCGTAACATTTAAAGCTTGAGTGCAAATATATGAACAAACTTATTCGAAGATTTTTGATGGAGATAGTTAAAAAAATAAGTGCCAATTTTTGCTTCCCCAAAAAAAATGTATGGAAATACGTTAGCAATGTCTTATATAGTGTCTAAAGTGAAAAAATACTATTTTTAGAAAAATTCCGTCTGTGTGCGTGTGTGTATGTAATCAGTCATATCTCAAGAACCCAACGGTAGATTTCAATGATTCTGGGCATAAATTTTTGTTTTCTTATCCTTATAGCGCCTCGTAAATTTTTTTTAGTTTTATACCTTATTAAGGATCTTATAACGATTTTGATGGTCAAAAAAGGTTTTTTTTAAATTCTTTTAAGGGTTAAAAAATCTAATTTAAAATTCTTAATTGTCCCATCTGATAGAGCTTCAAAGTAGCTTTATTTAACATTTCGAATCATCTTTATATGTTATTTTGTTTGGTTTTTATTAAAGAAATATTAAGAAAATCAGTGATATTTCTGTAAAAAATTGTAGAGTGCAGAGTTGTGGTCATATGAAAGTTCGTTATTGTTAAGTTTAAGTTTTTATAATAAAAAAACGAATGATGTATTAAAAAGATATAGTTACGTCCAGCAAAAATGATAGCGAAGAAAAAATACGAGGAAGCTTTGTGCCATTGAAATGGCAGCGGTTTTTTTGTTGATTTTCGTAGAATCATACAGTTTTTCATAGTTTTTCATAGTTGGTGATCGTGGGTGGTGATAGGGTGGTGATCGAAACATAAGCTTTGCCATTGAAATCATCCATCCACCCAAGTCCTTTGAGTCATACGCGCATGTTAAGGAAAATATCATTCATTTGAAGTACAGGTATTCAGTTCAAAACACAATAGCATTCCAGTGATAATGTAAAAATATATAAAGGCATCTGGGCTTGCACGCACTTTTCATTGCAACATCGAACTATTATTTGGTTAACATGTATTAGGTCCAAGACGAATTAAAATATACTTCCAGAAACGTTCACACAGGTTTGAGGATAAAATTTGTACTTTCGATACTTTAGAATCCCTTCCCTGTGTACAATATCTCAAAAAGTGTGAATGTAAATTAGAAAATTTTATTTGTTCGCTCCTTACGAGGACGCGCGCCCCGGAAGCATTATCTCGGACGGACAGTTCTGTCGAATAAAATCAACCTGCATACCGATGCATATCCACAACGAAGCGTAAACAGCATTCATCATCGTCACCCGATATTCTACCGAACAGCCCATTGTACTCCGCGAGCCGCAACGCTATGTCATCTACACACCCGTACACCGCACGACAGATAAACTCGTTCGATATCTCGCTCGACAATCGAAGGAAGCCTCCGCTGCAACAGCCAATATCGTGAGCTCGCGGGCGCCTTTGTAATCTTCATGCGAGCCTCCTATTGTGCCGAGGCGCGGAGCTTTTCGAAGACGATTATCCGAGCCACGTGAGCGGAGATACTCGACTCTTTACTCCTCGGCTCGCTCTTTTTTTTCGCGCCGAACTCGAGCTCGCGCCGACGGTTTTTACGAGGAGCGCATAACACGCGGAAGTACTGAATCAGAGATCGCCGTGGGTTAATGGATTTTTCGCGCGCTCGCGAGCGACGCGGTGGAAACGAAATTTGGTTGAAAAAACCGCTCGACCGCGGTGATGATGGAAATAATGAAAATTACACGTGGTTATAACGATGTGAACGGCTTTGCGAAATTCTGTAGGGGTTCCTAGTGGGTGCAATTCATTATAATGTTCATAGATTTGATTTTTTATAAAGTTAACGTGGATACTTACGGAGAGGTGTCTTTCTGATCGTTTCCGATACCCCGTTAGCTGTACACGTCATTCGAAATAAGGATGAGCCTTTGAAGGTTGAGCTTGTTTCAATGAAAAAAGTATACGATGCTCGTAAGATGGAGAGGAATTAAATTATTAGTCGTTCGAACAGAATATAAGCAGCACTGTAAATCTGAGTGTTTTACAACGAAAATATTAAAAAGTGTGTAATTTTAGATCAATGATTTCGAGCGCTTTATCCTTTTAGGGTTAAAACAGTTAAGCGCTTGATTCATAGTTTTTGATATCCATGAGATACAAGCAAAAATACACCATCGCAGTTGATCGCATTAAAATCTATGAATTAACAGGGATGGGCAAGATACGCATTTAAATACTCAAATACAATTTTAAATACGATACTCTAAGATACTGTATTTAGAAATACTGCATCTTTAAATACTGTATTTATAAATGCGTATTTATAAGTACGGATTTAAATACAGTACTTAAATACAGTATTTTTAAATACTACGTTTACAAATGCAGTAGTTAAATGTACATCAAGTACATCATTTCTTTTGAAGATTTTTCAACATAAACATTCAATAGATACTTCTGGCAGGCTTTTTTTGCAGTACATACCTGTGAACTGTAAAACATACTTGCCAAACTGCTAATTAAGTAGTGTGTAACCTAAAATTATATCTCTTTCATTGAAATAACCTGAACGCAAGGACGAAATAGTGTTGGTTCGCTGAGAGTATTCTAGTGCAAAGACAAAATTTTGCCTGAAAACTCAATGAATAAATTGGCAAAGTTTGTTTTTCACTAATCAAGCGCTATGTTACAGGTATAGAACGTCTCAGGATGTTATATTTCATACCTGTGTCAAAAAAATATATAAAATGGAATAATGTATTTGATGTGTATTTAACTACTGTATATTTATAAATATAGTATTTAAAAATCCAGGTATTTAACTGCTGTATTCAAACACTGCATTTATAAATACAGGTATTTAAATACTGTATTCAAACACTATTTTGAACCATAAAAGTATTTAAAATTGGTTATTTGAGTATTTAAATACCAAATACATGCCCATCCCTGTCAGAATGAATAAAAATAGTTGACCAGACTTGAATCCAGTCGTAGCGATCTGTAGGTTTTACCATGACAATGAATATCCTGGTATGAGTCGCATGATGGGAGACATGGGATGATGCAGATATTAATATGACAGGGCGAGGACAAGTGAATAACAACACCGGAATACCGGAATAAAGAAATCACGGACGATAAGTTTACTCGATCATTCAACTTTATCAAAAATAAATAGTTCGTTCAACCACTCGGCGGTTGAAATACTCTCAAATGCATTTTCCAGCCGGCCCGGTCGCTCGAAGAAAAAGCGAGCCTCGATGGAAAAAAACGTCCGTCGCCAAACACCATTGCATTCTTGACTCGGAACACAAAGATTCGCGCTCTCGGCGCAACGCGGTTTTCGGCTTCGCTGTGAATGTTGCTCCGTCAACCGCATACATGCGCACGCATACCCAGCGATCATCCAACGAAATCCAGCCCCGGCGGCGCCGCCTCCTCGGCCCGGCCGTCCGTCAGCCGGCGGACTCGCGGCTGGGCCGCCGACGACGAGCGCAGAGCGTCGAGGACGCCGAGGACGAGCTCGAAGACGGGCCGGGCCGCGGGCAGCTCGATCGAGCCGGGCTCCTCGTCCGCGCGGGCCCGGCCGATCGGCCGCAGGGCCGCGAGCAGCGCAAGGAGAGCCATCGCCAGGGGGGCGCGCGGCATCTTCATGCCCGGCCCGTTTGGCGCTTGTCGCTGAGCGCGCGCGGCGGTCGCGGTGAGCTGTAGCGCGAGAGCGGATCGGTGATACGGCCCGACGACGAATGGCGGCCGTAGCGGGGTTCTGAAACGATTGGAATTCGAATTTATTTTCCCGGTCGAGGGATATGCTGTGCCAACTGTGGTCGAAAATTGAATCTTGAATTTTTTTTTTATTTTTCAGTTCGAGCATCGTCTGCCGCAGGGTTCTGAAGTATTCAAAAAGGCTCCCGAGGCTTACATTACCATCCGATTCGATTGAGCGCCACATCGACCAAAAGTTGCGGGTGAGATGTGTTTAAAAAAAAAAAAACCTCAAAAACACTCCGAGGATCGTCTTGTATTTCACACGTTTGGACTAAAGTCCGATATATTTTGTTAATTGTTTTTTCAATCACGCAATTTTCGATCATTATCAGTTTACTGCGCTTAAGTGAGCTAAAAAAACTGTAATATCACAAAATTGACCAACAAGATTGGATAATTTTAACAAAATGCAAAAAAAACGGAGATCGTGCGAATTAAAAGTTTGGTATCTCGGAAACGGCACGCCAAATTTTAAAAAAACTTGAACCATTTTTGTATGGCAGTGTTTACAACTTATATCTCAAGAATCAACGTTTTTGTAAAAAAAATTTTTTTTTCATGATCAATTTTAAACACGATATCAATATTACAACAGAATGATGATATTTTTGTAGCGATTTCAAATACAATTTTTAAAATCACGATAACAAAAATTCATATAAAACGTGTTACCTCAATATTCACAAAAGAACGTATGAAAAAATACCCCGTCGAATTAACTGTAGGAACTGCTGCAAATCCTTCGATCGACTAAATATATTTTAGCTGCTCACTGTCGGCTATGAGCTTTGATTTTCGGCGAGCGCTTTCTGCTGAAGCAGCGTATTCCATTAATTCTGGGTCACAGCGTCCCTGTTTGCAGTTGCAAGTCAGATTTTTGCAGAGTTTGAATTTAACGTCACCTTGAATTCCCCAAATATACATGGTGTTGTTTGGGTGGGTGTGTGCACACACATATGGGTCTGTCACAAAAAGTTGCAGCTGCATAAAATTATTTCGTCACAAGCTTTTTTGCGGGTTGTAAGCTGTGTATTTTTTAGTGTGTGTTTTGAGATACATCTAACCAAAATTTTTGGTTTATTGTTATGAAAAAAAATTGGCTAATAGAGACCATTTTTATTGCTCATTAACAATAGGGTTCTTGCATGAAAAATTCCATTTGGTCCGTAAGGTAGATTATCAAAAAATATTAGACACGTATTTCTTTCTTTTTTCACATAAACTAAAACAGGCGGAGATGGAGCGAGTCGAAAAGGAGTGGGAGCCACATGACGTCATACCTGTATAAAATCCTTATGACATTCACTGTATTGCCGTCAGTTTTTGTTTACAAAAAAAAATTACGTGTCTAATATTTTTTGATAATCTACCTGACGTACGTACGTACCTTATAGATTAAAAAAGAAAATTTCATGCAAGAACCCTATTTTGAATGAATGAAAAATAATTGTTTGATTTGCTTAGATTTTGCGTAAAAAAATTCAAAGGGATTCGGGTTCCATTCTGAATGTGCATTTTATAATTCTGTCATTAATAAAACGCACTGACATTTTTTTTTTCTTGGTTAAAAATGAAGCTTATACATCTTTTATTTTACTTTTATAATTTATTCACTATAATATTATAATTGATCAATCCTGTTGTGTGATTTATTGCAACACTTAGCTCATGATTTTAACATTCAAATTTACTCGATACATACATTTTACAGATATTCGAAGCAGTATATGGTGAAATTTTTTCAAATTCATATTCTCTATTTCTCCAAGTATCAACGAAACTTAACTTCTCCAAAGAAATCGTATGATAAAATTCTGATTACAATCCACTTTTAATTAAATTTTCACCCGAACCCAAATTCACACTAGACGTTCCAATTGTCATACAGATTTTGTCATAAAAATAAAGATAATTCTATTGTTGTACTCTTATGTGTTTGGCATCCGCACCCTCTATGTAACATTGATGTAATAATTGGGTATATAGCCCATTGGTTAATAAATGAATGAATAAACAATTCTGCTAAATAAATTCTTATTTTTTCCAGATACTAGATGCTATAATCAACAGCTATTCTGATTCGGAGCACTGTATAACCAAAATGCATTCGGCGCCGAATGAACGTACGAATAAGGGGTTATGTACGATGGTTGCACCATATTATTATACTGAGATGGTTGGAAACTCTCCATCGGTACAGAATTTGGAGCCAAGGAAATAAAATGCCCTTGATTATCGGCTACATATACAAGGGGGTTATAACTTTGAGTTGACGGTTCCACGACCGATTTGCTCGGCTCTACCGGTGTTTCATGAGACACTGGTTCTTCCAGAGACTCCATCGCGGCCAGGGTCGCATTTTTAAAAGCCGCGACCGAAGATTTGATACCGGTCAGTTGGCTCGTAGTTTCAGCTATAGCCTTCACGAGCACATCAGCCACGCAGAAAAGTACACGCGGCAAGAATCCATTTGGCGCCGCGTCTGGATCGGTGCTGGTGGAATAATAAGAAATGACGTCCTTGATGGCGTTCTTGAGGTTCTCCAATCGCGGAGTTTTCGGAGTAGGGTCTGTCCCAGCTATTTGTCCTCGACTCGGCGATGAATGGATAGGCTGCAGATTTTCGTTTGGCGATGCCGCTGATGTTTCGCTGCAAGCACGAGCGTTGGCTGGAGAAACGGCAGAAGCGCTTGCTGAAGACTGACCAACGGGCGTTGCTTGGGCCCTCGCACCGATGGTCCCCAGCAAGCCAAAGGCCTTCTTGAACGAATCCTGGATCCTGCTCACCGACTCAGCCTTCCCGTCCAACGTCAAACCCTTCAGCTCGTCCGCGAGCAGTTTGAGGTGTCCCGGCGCTTGGATAATGCTTTTGACCCACGCGGGCGCGTTTTGGAAAAATTTTAGGTTATTACAGAGCGCCGGCCGTTGATACTTGGAACTTGGCGAGTCATCATTGATTATACCATCGCAGGTAGTTTTTATCCGCCCGAGAAGATTATGCATCTCAACTGTGGCGTCTTTGATGTAATCGCGAATTTGGAGTTTTTGCGCCTGAGTAGCAGTGCTTGGCACTAACTGCTCGATTATTTGGTCAACGCTGGTCGTGTCGGACGGTGGCATCGCTGATGGCGGGGTCTCCTGCGCTTGCATCGTCGTCGTCGTCGTCGGTGTTTTCTTGTCGACCTGTAACGTATCGTTCTTACAATTAGAGTGGTAATTGCGGTAATTGTTCTGTGATAATATACGCGCGTTGAGCGGAAGAAAATCCTAGCTCGATATTTTCTTCAAAAAAAGTCGTCTATCGACGATTTGTTTGAGAAAACAACTTTTGAGATTCAAAGTTTTTAAAATGGAATTCCGAGATACGACGTTTTTCCACTCAACGATCGATTTTTGGATAAAAAATATTCTTTTTCAATTTCCCGCAGTGCATGCTTGGATATTGTTTATTACAATGATTATTATATGGAAAGAAATAAAATAGTTTCAATGAAACTTATTAACAATAATTTTGTTCTCAATCCCTAGAGCAAAGAATCATGACCTACGGTTTGAACGAAATGTGTTTGACTTCACAACAAAAATACTTGGTTGACTCGTTATTGTTCCTCATTAAAAATTAGACGTGAAATATATGACTGACTGTAATATCGCCGATGTATATGTATAAATTATACAGTATAATGCATATTTTTTTCGAACAATATGAAAATAGTCATTTAAATATTAAAGACTTTATTTTTTTATCGCCAATGCACCAATAACTTATTAGTGTGATGTTAAAAGATTTTCACGAGAGAAATTTTTATATTTTTAAGATATACACATAGAAGAGTAACTTTCATATTTTAATGAGAATTTGGTGAAAAAAAAAAAAAAAAATACAATATCTGTTATAAAGACACTAGTAATATTTTCTGGCATTTTATGAAATGCTGGTCAAAGTATTACCACGTGTACCTACATTCGCTGATGAAGGGCTAGAACGACTTCGGGATTCCAAAAATATTTAATGATGTCAAATTGACTTGACGATGAATTATTCATTGACTGTCTTGTAAAACTATTTTTTAACTTCGTCATGATTCGAGCTCAGTTAACACGTGAATCAAATCTTGCTAAAAAAAAATGTATGAGTCATTGCAAGCACTACTCTACAAAATTGTAATACACATGTGGAGGTAGGGTTGCCATCAGATGGTCGGGAATACGCTGGATTCTCCCGACATTTTTCTCGAATCCCGACAAAATGAAAAAAGTCATAATCATAAAATTATAAGCATGTACATCAAATGGTAGGATTCGGGCGAGTCAAAACAAAAGACGTGCGCATAAAAACTCGAAAGAATCGACAAAAAATTATCATTCTTCTTTCGCGTCCTGTGATAGAAGTGCCTTTTGCGCAAACGAGTACAGTCCATACAATAATTTGTATCCTGCGGAAGAAAGAAGTCGCATGACTTTTGATGAACAAAACGGTTCATAAAAGGGTAAAAAATGAAAAGCCAATGAAAAGGTTGATTGATCCTGGAATGCTTAAATGATCAATGTATGTTCAGTGATTGTTAAGTGAGTTATTAATTTGAACGATAAAAGTAAAATATCGATACGTAATGTTGATCTCAGTTGAAAAAGCAAAGCATCGTAACCATTCGAAACAAGCGCATCGTTCGTTCAACACGCAGTTGAGAATGATCCCTCCTTCAGTGTGGGGCGGCGCCAAAATTTTAGGCTGTCGATGCCAAATTAAAATCCTAAGCATCAAATATTCAAACGCGCGCGAGGACCATGGGACGATCGTTCCCCTGAGAGTAATATCTTCGAACCTCGCAAGAAAACACAAGCCCTACGCCCGGACAGTACCGGAAACTTTGCACGAAACCGAAGGGTCGGGAATTTCGGAATTTCGTCCCTCCGCGGACCGAGCCACCCCACCCCCGCTCGTCCCTGAAATTATGCTCACGTCTATCTTGGCGACGGCGCGCCAACGGGCCCCGTGGCCGCCAGCCTCCCCGGGATGGTCGCCCCGACGCAGCGCTGCGGACGACGGCTCCCCGTCCGGAAGGGCGCGGCAGAGGAAGCAGCAGCTCCAGAGCGCGAGGGCGGGCCCGATCCACAGCAGCATCCCGTCGGCTCGGTACTGCGCGGACTCGGGGCTCCGCCGACGGGCTTTTATGCGACAACGCCGCGCGATACGCGAGGGCTGTCGAAAGCATCGCTGCCTCGCGCGATCAGGGATTGGGCGCCGCGATCGAGGCTGCACCGGGGGGAAGTTCGTGTGTTGATGGTCGGCGACGATTCCGCGAACTTCCGCGTCGTCGCTGCTGTTTTCTTGCGGCTCGTCGGGGAAATCACATCTGCACGTTGGGTGTGATTTTGCGGAAGAGCGAACGATAATATTTTTAACGCGGGACGAATAATTCTTACGCGGGGAAAAGCTCGACCCGAGGCGAGCGGGATGCAAACAGTTCTGCGCGTTCGGTGTGCACGATTTTTCATTCTTGAAACAATAAGTTTACACATACTTTGGTACAACCAAGGCGCTGGCTATTTTTGGCAATGACCACGTGCATGGTATTCTTATTTTTTTTTTGCTTCCTCATAGAGTGTTGAGAATTCCGCACCTCAGGACTTTAATCATGTGGAAATTCCACACCTGGGAGAGCTGCACCTGGACTCTATGTATTTTTATTTTTCACAAATATTTTGAAGAATCATCGCTGTGATCAATGAAGTTCTTTGTGCTTGTAAAAATATTGTTGTTGAAATCGTATGGTCAAGAACAGATCATCATATGAGAGTTTTTTAAGTTTTTTTTTTGTCACCCTCTTGTGATCTATTGTGCGTTCGTTTGGAAAAATCACTGCTGAAATAGGAGAACCGACACCATCGGAACTAACAACCATTCTTTTTTGAACCATTCATCTTCAAATTAATAGTAAACCACGATGAGTTAGTTGAAAATATTCATGGTGAAATGTTGATGGATGAATTTATACTATGTACTTCGAAACGAACAAATGTATTCATACTCTCTACAAATTAACTTTAGTGGTATGAAAATAACATCAAAGACTGACTATTAAAACAAAAAAATTTATCAAGAATGTATTGATTTTTTACAATGATTTATTCATTTATTTATTTACTTATTACGAATAACTTATGTCTTAATTTGATTATCTTGACTTGTTGGTTGTGCGAAAGCTTCGGAAGTATCGTCTAAATTTGGAAATACCGGCTGATACACGAACATCCACACCCACTAATTCATCAAAAGTTACACAAGTATTCATTTTAGTGAATTTTAGTCGATTTTTGAAAAAACACGTCTTCTTCTAGTGCGTATAGGAAAGCTGCATGTACAGCTGGAGTATTCTAATCTGGCTTAAACACAAGCTGAAGTCAAGCCCTATCGATTAAAAAAAATTCGATCCAATTTAGTTTCTCCAATCGATAGTTACAGCGGTTTTAAAAAGAGCATAAAAATCGCTGAAAATGAGATTTTGCCGATATTTGCCCGATATTCGTTATTTTTCTTAAAATTGCCGTAACGTTTGATTGCTGGCCCGAAA
>JAPYYV010008731.1:6870-28324 GCA_030522625.1 Copidosoma aretas | reverse complement strand
CTGTAGGATTAAATGGAAATCAAGGAGAACTGGCATATTACCGAAGCCAGCATCATGACCCTCCCCCCAATAGACCATTTAAAATTTAAACACCAATACTTTTGTCGACTGTAAATGTTGAAACAACTGTGTCTTTATTGCAATTCGGACGTAGATGTTTCTTCTCTGCTATTTCGAGTTAGCTCTCTTTTCCCTGAAATTTTAAATTAGCTCTTTTCCTCCTGCAATTCGGAGTTGATCGTTTTGATTACCCATCGGATCAGCTCTTAGCGTAACTCGGTCGCACGAAAGTTGTTCATGATTTGTCCAAGTCTCTTTTCGATCTCTCTCTCGCCACGCGTACCAAAGCCCAAAACCCCAATCGCATTCTGCACACAAACGTTGTAATACACGATCGATGTACAGGATCCAGCATCGGACGCAATGTAAAGTCGCAGAGACAAGACAAGTATATACAATAGGTAATACTCTGCACGCGCACGGGAAGATACACAGAGAAGAAGGGAGGGAGAGAGCACCGGTCGCTCTGACGCAGAGCCGCGCGCTCGGCCGGCAGCCAGTAGTGCCGTCGCGGGCGTCGTCGAGGCAGCGTCTCCCCTGTACGGCTCGGTGCTCCCCGCGCGACTGCACATGCCTGCAGTCTGATTTCTTTCTCCCCGTGCTTCGCGCAGCCTGCTTTCTGTCTCCCGGGGCGTCGGGCGCGCGTTCACGTGCTTCGTTTCTGTCCCCCCCCCCCCCCCTCAAATTGTTCGGTCTACGGATAAGTTACACCTACTTCCAATTTCTGCGGCTCAGCCGGTGCCGCCGATTCGACAATTGCGCTTCGGATGAGCAGTGCGAGAAACATTTGAAAAAAGAAATCATAGGCGCCGCGTCCCGCGGGACTCGGCTCTCCCGTCGCTCTTCCTCCGCACACCGCTCGCCGGCTCGGGGCTCCGAAGGCGTGCAGCTGGTCAGCGCGCGTATACAGTGGACACGAGTGGATCTGTACGGGCGCATACGCGCGTATATGCGGGGAGGCAAGCGATACACACGCACACGGTAAGCGCGCAAGCCGGCGGGCGAGAGGTGAAGAAGCAGGTTGCGGACAGTGGTGGCGGAGGAGGAGGCCGAAGGAGCAAAAGGAGGAAGAGAGCGCATCGGCAGCGGGAGCGGGTAACGAGTGACGGGCGAAGGTCGGGCGATTTTCAGCGCGCCCACCCCCTCGCCGGTGGATTAATGGGTGAGTCGTCGTCGTCGGCGGGTGATCTTTCTTTTTTACTTTTTTTCTTTATTATCTTTGCGTTTGTGGTGCGTGTGTGCAGAGAGACACTTTGAGCGGTGATGAATCGCGATTTGTTTTTGCATCGGGTACAATAGACTGCAGGGGAAAATAATGTTCCATGTGATTCATGCGGTTTTGGGGGATCGATAGTACTGTGTGGACGATGGTATGGTGAAATAATGTAGGCCCTGAGAATTTTTCAGGTTGCGAAGTGTGGGTTGGAGATCGGTATAGTATTCGGAAATTGGTCGACGAAAAGCAGTCTGCATCGAAGTTTCGTAATGATAAAATTTTTTGTGCAAAATTTCGCGTGGGAAAACATGTTCTGAATTATTTTAACGTTACTCAACATATTTTTTAGCGAAAATTTCCTATTTTAATATGTAGTTGTTACTCTTTCTTTTAAAATATACTCGACAATTCAAAAGAATGTTACTTCATAATTATCTGTAATGGACTATCGTACTTACTGTTATCTCAACTAATTTGTAAGATAGCATCTGGAAAAGTTACTTTCATATTTTTTGATACAAAAATACGACGCTATCGGTGAGTATTATGAGCAATTATAAGTTTATAATAAAACTGTTCTCCTTTTAAGTGATGAGATACATTTTTTTCAGTATTTTTTAGGATCCCATTTACTTTATCCGAAAATTACAAACAATGCTTCTACGAGAAAATTTCGAAATAAAGTACTTTTCGTTGGAAAATTTGGAAACGCCAAACGCTTCGCACACTCTATAATATTTTTGCTATCATCCCACCAATTATGTGTTTATATCAGATTTTTAAGCTCATGTTAGAAGAATAGATAACACTATATTGGTTCATAAGCTCACATTTTTATACAGCAATATGACGTCGTGCGGATATAATAAACTTCTTAATCCCTATTCGTTTTATCTATCAATGATCCTCTTACTCTACCTAATCTATGAACATTTCGACGTATTTTGCAACATGGAAATAATTCATTATATGTTTTCTCGTCAAAAGAGACACGCGTTAATTTTTTTTCATAGGTCGATATGGATCTGTGTAAACGCGAATCGTTAACACATGCATCATTAAATTTGTGCATCATACTTAACTATAATCGAACCTGTATTTTTCTTTCTCTAGTAACTGAATAAAAGCGGGGGAGGGGGGCATTGCTATCTGGTACCCGTGTATTATTGCAATAGTTATGTTAACGCAATATTCCGATCACTTTCGTCCTGATATTCTCGCGATACCAAAGATAAAATGTTTTTTGTCGAGAGGTGTGTATTTTGAAGTCGGATTTTACTATAATATACATCGTGCGTACAGAGAAGTTCGGATAACAAATAAAGATACTGGACAGTGTTTTTATTCATTTATTGGATTATATTGGTCGCTTCCACTCGAGTCATCATCAAATCACTCGGTTCTTCAAATTGCGTGGCATGTCTTATTTGTTGTATTTGTATTTGAAAACAATTGCATCCAAAGTAGCGTGTTTTGAATATCGACCGCATTTTCTTGTTCTCGATTCCGAACCCAACGATGGAACATCCTTCCATGAAGAAGAGCGACGGAAGGCCTAGCGGGCCGCCCGAGCTCTTTGAAAGCCGGACAAGCACTCGATAAGAAATCGAGCGACTCTCCCTGAGTGGATGTATGTATCTTAAGCCCTCCTCTCGCTCAGCTGATGGCGTTGCTCGGCGTCTTCGCGACGAGTACATATAGAACGGATGAATAAGCCGATTTAATATCCGCCGTCGTACACACGCAACTGTATAAAAGAAGTCACGGCGTCCTTTGATACGCTCACCATAGCGAGGTATCATTATATGTATATCTACTTAGAGCAATCGCTCGTCCTTCTGTACAGCGAGAGTCGCTCTGATAAGCCCCCACGAGTGGAATATTCATGCGCGGATAAAGTTCAAAAAGTGGCCATTTGAATTTTCAGGCCTTCCTTTTTCGTTGCGCTCCGTCGTGAGTATAATAAATGACTTCGTGAAAAGTACATGGCATACTTAAGTGTATACATACATCTGCGACTCTTGGAGGGTGCACGAAAAAAAAGTATACGGAGTGCACTTGAATTTTTTGTTTTGGTCGCCGCGGCAGCTGTCATTATGTTGTTTGGCGCATGAATGGTGCATTAACAGGCTGTAGGTAGGTAGACGTTTGGAGCCGAGAAATTTTTCGGAACGACGCGCGAGTTAAAAGTACGGGCAATTTGAGGCGTTTTAACGAATTTCTGCGAGAGCCCTCTACTCTACCATACATAAGTATATATATATATACGAGCTGGTGCTCCTTTCTTTTTTTTCTTTTCTTTTTTTTTAGTTCTGCTCCATCCTCCGTTCGTCTTAAATTATGCTATCAGCCGGAATTACACCTCAATTTACATGCTGCAGGTAATTATCGCGTACGCCTTGTGTGCTTACCAGCGGCTAAACGCCTCGAACTCGCTCGGCCAAATTATGGTGCAATTTAACGCAAACACGGATAAAAAGAGTCTACCTTTGAGCAATACTGCAAAGGGACCAGAACTCGCATTTTATGACTTTATTTGAAAATATGTAAACTGTAGCTAGCTTTTATAGAAAATTTATAGAAGCTTTTGATTATTCGCCCTGGAGATACTGTACGCCAGTACTTTCTGGAAAAAAGAAAACAGTGAAAAAAATCATAAAACCTGTTCAGATGAGTTTGTGAGTGATGTAATGACGTCGACGAAGGCAATGGATATCAATTTAGGGAAACCAGTAGCACAGCAAGTAATATATTTGTTCACGACTACTTTTTGTTTTGTTTTGGTACATACTAGTTTTGCATACAACCATAAACTCTATGTTATTTACTGCAGTTCAGGTGAATGCATAAACAAATAGATTAACATAAATAGTTGATTGATATTTTTTATGTGATACATCGAGTATAAAAACCCCCTAGGATCGTTCTAAAACTCTTTTCTTTCGTCATAGGGTATCATGATACTATTCACCAGCAAGTTGATTAAAACTGAAAGATAAAACTATTAAGGTATGAGAACTAACAACGAACTTTTATCCAAATAAAAATCCAATAAATCTGTCGGATACACTATCAAAAAAATGTACTTAACACTGACGATGATAGAGCTCGTCAAAGTTTGGGAGTGGGTGTGCGTGACGTCATCCCTTGTATAAAATTGATACATGGTATGAGGTCATGCGAGATTTTAGTGCACTGCATCTTTGTCAGTTTTCGCTTACGTAAAAGAAAAAAAGGTGATTTCTCGATAATCTACCTGGCTGAACTCAAGAAAATACAATCCTGCTAAATGCAAAAGTTTGTGTGTTTGGATGTTTGAATGTTTGTTACTCAATCATACTAAAACTTCTGAACGGATTTGGATGAAATTTGGTATGAAAGTAGGTTATGACCTGGAGTAAAACATAGGATAATTTCGGATCTGATCAGGCTTTATTAAAGGTCTTAAAAAAATGAAAACCGTTTTTTTGTACAGTGCGTGAAAACGATTTTTGTCATAAAACTGAAAAATATCGGTGCAAAATTTTACAAGATAATTATTTTTATTAAAATTATTAGTATAAACGAAAAAAGTCATTATTAATATTAAAAATGTAAAATTTTGAGTGTTTGGATGTTCGAGTGGATGTTTGTTCTTCTATCACGTGAAAACTACTATACGGATTTTAACGAAACTTGGTAGGTAGATTATGACATAGAATAACACATTGGGTTATTTCCAACCTTTATTTTTAATGATGCAAATTTTTTATTGTAAGTGGTTAGCAAGCTTCCACTTTCTTATTACTGCGCATAGGACATTGGTGCAGGCATGTCAACATGATTTCAAATGATTTTCAAAACGTCCTAACCTCATAAATTATTAAAAAAAAAACAATATCTAAAAGGGAAAGCAAGATAGTTAGAAAACAACCATTTTTATGGGTTTTTTCAAGGCGAAGAAACATCAAGGCGCACATATGGAGTGGTTGGTTAATATGAAAACATGATCTCAATTCCTGCTGTTTTTTTCTATAACTGTATTAAATTGCGTTTAAAAATTAAAAAAAAAATTTATTATAGTTGGACAGCTATTGCAGGCGTGCAAAAATATAATTTTTAAATGATTTTTTGACAACATAACCTAAAAAATAAAATAAAAAGCCATGTCACTAAGGCGAATCAAGATAGGCCAAAAATAACAATTTTTACGGGTTCTCTGAAGGGGAACTAATCTTTCAGATACAAAAAATAAAACATGAATCCTAGCATGTTTAGAATCAAATATCATCGTAGACATGCAGAATATGTTTGGAATAGTTTCGTGATGTCAATAGCTTAAAAAATAGAAACAAATAGTACCATTAACGAGAAGCAAGATAGGCTAAAGATAACAAATTTTACGCGCTTGAAAAAGGAAACGAGACATTTAGGCGGACAAAAAGAGAGGTGGGTCAATATGACAACATAACCTTAATTCCTGATTTTTGACTGTATCTTTGTTGAAAAAAGGTTAAAAATTTTAGAATAATAAAGCACGTTTGGAAATTATTTAGGTGTGAAAACATTATTTCGATATAATTTCGTAAAAACATAACCTAAAAAATTAGAACACAATACATATTACTAAAGCGAAGCTAGATAGGCCAAAAATAATAATTTTCACTGGTTCTCTGAAGGGAAACGAAGCTTTCAGGCGCATACATAGAGGAATGAGTAAGTATAAAATAGAGGAATCAGTAAATATGAAAATGTAACCTCAATAGCGGCTATATTAAATGTATCTTCATGAAACCAAGGTGAAAAATTAAGGAAAAAATGTAGCATGTTCAAAAAATGGTTGTAATTATGCAGACATTTTTTTCTTATAATTCTGCGACAGCATAACCTAAAGAAATCGGAAAATACGTAACGCAAGATTGATCAATAATAACAATTTTATGGGGTTTTTAAAGGGAAAAGAAACATTAAGACGCACAAATAGAGAAGTATTGGTCTTTACAAGAGTATAATACAAGTTTTTGCTATTTTGTCTGTATATTCATAAAATGAATAAAAGATTTATTTTTCAAATTACAGCATATTCAACATAATATTATACACGGGTAGAAATTATTTGCTGAATACTGAAAACGATATAACCTGAAAGATTTTAAAAACCGAAATACATCGAACGGAAAGCAAGATAGGTAAAAAATGAAAATGTTCACAGGTTTTTTGAATGGTAAATAATATATCAAAACAATACATCAAAAAGCTACTTGTATGAACATAAAAAGCTTTAGCGATCATCGCGAGCGAAGCCGCGACGGGTAACGGCTAGTAAAAAATAAATTCTTGAGCAGATTTTCTAGTAAAATTTCTTGAATGCACAAACTGTATGTTTATAAAAATTATATATTTTTTAAAAGTGTTTAATTAGTTTGGAGTATAATATAATACACTGTTGAACAAATATCGACGGGTCCGTCAATGATACACTTTAGTATTTCTTAAGAAGAATTATCTATTATAACTTTTTTCATTGTATTACATTGGCTTATCACAATAGACTTAAAAGTCTACTGTGTTCTTTTAGTTAAATATGATATGAAGTATAAATTTGAAGATTTTAATTCTTCCTATAACATACAAAATTGACTAATAAGCATTCACAATCTCGTGTATTAGCAGCTACACAGACAGTCAATTAAAAAACTCTTACTTGCCAAGGTTGTTCCTTTTTGAAGGTTTTTTTTCATAAGTTACAATAAAACTGGCACTTACATCAAAACGACCTTAAGACGAATAAGATATTATAAATGATCTGAATTGTACTCAAAATTTTCAAAATTTTAAAATCACAAAGTTTATTCCAAATTTGTTTACACGATATTTAAAAAAAAATTTTAGATACGATGTTTTTGAAAAACGTTTAAAATGATAATTTTACAGCCGAAATTAAAAAAAAAAAATTCGAATTACGTTTTTAAAAATAATTTTTGATACACTACGTTCTTTTACTCAATGAACGATATGTTTAGGAGCAAAAATATATACATTATTAAAATACCTAATACAATAACTACCATTAGGCATTAAAAATTTTGCCACATGAGTAAAATATCGAAAATCCAAATCATTCCTCCAATAACACTCTGAACTTTCCCACCCAACAAACCGTCATACCCACATACCAAACCCTGCACCTGTCAGCGACAGCGAATCTCTCACTATGTACACATACCCGCACCCGAATCGATACACATCTCTCGGATGTCGAGGCGCATACCTAAAGGCAACAAAGTAGGACCCATCTCAACGATCCTCGAGCCATCAACGCGTGCCCCAAACCAACACGCTGCACCACCCAAAGGTGTAAAATACCAAATAGGCATCCAAGCCGCTTCAGCGCGACCGCGTGTTAAAAAAACACGTCAGCGTCAGGGGCGGGTGTGAGATACCCAGTTATTCTCATTCACAAGAGTCCGCCCATTCTTCGGAGGGTCATTGCGCGCCGGCCCGATTTAACTGCCCGCACAGCTCTCGTCGGGGGCGCGCTTTTGTTCCGGTCATCTTTTACGACGCGCCGCGCGTATTGAGGCACAAGTACCCTGCCAGTGATGGAACGATTTTTAAGAATTTTTTCTTATGAGTTCATAAAAAATTATCATCGACGTCAATTATAAGGATGTTTTGATGTGTTAATGGTCATCGATGTGTTTAGCTCTTATGATTAAATTGTAATGTTTGAAAAATTTAAAATTTATCTTAAATAATTATTAATTGATCAAATTGATTGCACAATGGTGTATGTCAAATGGAATAATGGAACACCACCAAAAAGCACGTTCTAACGTGATGTCCCAGTGATGGAACGTACGTGCAATTCAAGTTGAATCTGTGTGTTCCGGCGCTCGGACAGCAAGTATTCGAGGTTATGTTACCAATCGTACTAGAGTTGGATCAACAATTCACAATGCACATTTTCTCACAGCACAGAAATCGCTGAATATTTTTATTGATTAAAATACATCATATTTGAATTTTTTCTAGTTGATAAAAACTTGAATAGTTCATTATATCAATTGTTAGCTGTTGCGCACCTTGGATGAAGATAATAAACTTTACAAATTTGTTATAAAACATATGCTTAATGGACCGCATAACGAAAATACTCTATGTTGTAACGAAAAGAATAAAAGTTGTAAAAAGAATTTTTCAAAAAACTTTATATTAACTTCAAAATTCAAAGAAAACAGCTACCCTAAATATAAAAAAAATAATTTTCATGAGAATCATATATATATATACATCTAAATAAAATAAAAAAAAAGTCTTGAAAAAAATTCCAGTTAAACATCCAATAGTAGTCCCTTACAATATATATTTGTTGATGAAATACAACTGTCACATAAACGTGCAGGAATGTTGCGCATCAATGCAAAGTATCAATTACATTTTTGATTATATTCATACAAAAATTAAAGTACGTTCCATCCAACGCGTCCTTTCTACCGCCAAATACCTTCCCGGCAATCCAGAGAGATGAGGCGTGCACTCCTACGCTCCCCGTTTCTGGTTTTATTGCAACGACAAAAGACCACTCGTCGGTTCCTACGGGCACATGCCAGTAAGTATGCCACCCGAAAATCATAGGAACCGTGGAATTATGCAACTCCCCGGTGGCCGGAAGGGGCACGCGTGCCTCGCATACCTTTCGGACGTCTCCCCTGCGCGGAGGTGTTCACGCAGAAGAGCCAACAGAGCCGAAAAGGGGGGAGCCCCTTCCTCCCTCCCTTCGTTTCCGCCTTTTTTGCCTATTATGCGTGCCGGTGCATATATATTATAGGCGCGCTAGTCCGGCGCCAGTTGGACTTTGGTGCGGCGCGCCTGGGCTCGGCTTTTGCTGCTGCGATTCGGGCGTCTGGGGTACAGTGTATCAAGTGTATGGAGTGTATAACATGCGAAAAGAGAATAAGAGAGGGGGGTGGAGGTGATTCCAGGATTTGCGTGAATCGGGCTCCGTCTCGGTATTGGGCAGAGCGCATTTGCAGGGCTTTGTGAGTATTTATATGGAGAGGCGATTGATGCTCGCGTGGTTGCTGGAAACTGACGGGTAGGCGAGCGGGGGATTTTATTTTGCGGAGCGATTCTGTGTGGGATGGGGTTGTTTTTTTCTTTTTTCTGGATTTGAAACTTATTTCGAGGATTGAATTTCTTGTTTTTTATGAACGCTCGTCACGATTAGAGTAGGGAATGATTTGACAATTGAAGATTCTGATGGAACTTTGCCGATCAATCTCTAGGTTACAAAAGAAATAGATGAATTTCGTGATCCTGTATTATTTTTGATGGTGGAAATGAGTATTCGTTTTGACTGTATTTGACAAATACTTTTTTTTTTTTTAAAAAAAAGGAAAAAAATTTGATGAATTTTGGTCTCTTCAGGGATTATCGAAGGGATTATACGCTTTGTAACAGACTTTTGATGGTTCAAATTGTTATTTGGAGGTAATAATTTTTTCTGAGTAAGCAACATCATCATTTAATGTTACGCAAATTATGTTGGTAACTAAGTCACCTGTGGAGTATTTCTGAATGTATATGAAATAATTCATCGACCGTTCTTTGAGTACCCGCTATTTAAACATGATGGTTATGGTTAGACCAATAACTCACATATTCGGTAAAGAGTTTCCAAAGGTTGAACATGTACGTCTGCAGTCAAACACAAAGTTTCGCCACAGTGATATGCTTTTATTAGTGCAGTGCGCTATCCACGCCTGTGTATAACTTCAATTGAAAATTCTCAATTTCGCGAAATGTTTGGGGATATCTTAACGTCAGCTAAAGTTTTAAATTTTTTCTTTTCTCATTTAAATTTCATATAAATGTTTGTTTGAATGTTAAACTTTTGCGAGAATGTTATAATTAATATAGTTGAAAAACATCATTCTTTCCATAAGATTACGAGATAAAAGACAATATCTTGTTAGTAGATAAGCTCTTATCTACTCTTGTTCATCCAATATCTCGACTACAATAGTTAACTTTACAGTAATGTTTTGCGTACAATTTTTCACATCTACAATTTTTTTTTATAGAATTACTCCGTTAAACCTCCTCATCTACACTTTTTTTCAAACCTCGCTGAAGATATCAATTGTGCGCAGGTGTCCCAAAAATTCTGATAACGCATCTAAAATCACGAGAAATATTCTCAGGTCGAACGATAATTCTAAATAACATCAAAATCAAAAGTTTGGACACCTCGGAACTCTAAGGAATCGTCTCCATCACCAAAGAGCACACCATCACACTCAAGATGTACATACACCAGCCGTACATATAACTCTTACGTCCCAGTAGGTCTCCGCTAACCCCGCTATATCAGATTTCAATTCAAACATGTCACTCCATCCCGCCCCGGTACTCGATCTCAGTCCATCACCCCATCCCTAACTCCCGCCCAACTAAATCTCAATCAGCCGAAAAATGCGTACTCGATAGAAAAAAAGAAAAAAATGAGCGCCCCGTCATAAGCGCGGAGTCGCGCGCCAATCTGCAATTAAGCGTAGTTGATACCCAGATCCAGGCTATTTATATAGAGTGCGCCGGAGATAGAGCGACAGAATCACCGCGGCAGCGATAATTACACCGGCCGAGGGGGTTGACCCAACTTCTGTGGCGCGTATATAGCGTACAGCACGAGATCCGGGGGGCGCGTGCCCGGGAGTGGATCTAATGGGAAAACGAAGCGCCGAAACGCCCCCCCCCCTCCCTCGTCCCCACCTCTGGCCGCTTTAACGAAGATTGATGTGCTCCACTCTCTCTCCCCCTCCTCCTCTGTGCTGCTCGTCGAGTTGATAAATAATTTATTTTCGAGTGATCGCCGGCGTGGCTCCCGCATTTGTTTGGTTGGTCACTCGTTTTTTTTTCCAGTTTTGATTTTCATTTATTCAGCCAAGTTGATTCTATTTTGATTCTGTGGAGAATAATGACGCTGAGTTTGCAGTTGCTTAGGGTAGCTGTATCCCATACTGAAATAATGATGAGATCTTCGTGAAACTGGGCGCATTAGTGCCTAAAAGAGACTCTGTCAAATTTTCGAAAGACTGTAGGTATACTTCATAGGTTTCTAGGAGGCAAAATATTTATGTTTACAGTTTTTATACCTTAACATGGATGCTAATGGAGAAATGTCTTTTTCTCGCTTTAATTACACATGTCATACGAAATAATGATGAACTTTTAACGGTATTTATCGTATATCATAGAAATATTTAATGATTTAATTTGATTTTATAAAACACTCGAGGATGCCTGATGTAATATAATTGATGAGCGCAGTAGAAACTGCTAAAGGTTACGTTTTTATACGAGTGTGCAAATCTAAAAGGGTTGTTTCAACCAGCCCACTTGAGTGTGTATGTTTTGTAATGATTTTTGTACTGTATTGTATTTACTTGTTCCATGTACAGAATTGATAAATTCATTTTACATTATAGTTCCCTGCACGACAATCCCGTGCGTTTACACCATTAAAAAAAAACCCCGAACGCTCACAGATCATGTATTATACTCTCCTATGTTTTCTATTCACACCGTTAATTTTTTTAATCAACTTCTCCATTCTCTCCATCATTCAATCTTTAGTCGCTTAGACTTTTGTCACATCTCCGTATACATACTTTTTCCCTGCATTTAAATCCCGCATATTTGTGAAAATTCTGCCTTGCTTTCTTCAATGTACGCTTGCTTGGTTCGTTTTATTTAACAATAGATATTTTTACTTACATTAATATGTGGAGAGCCGCACTTCTTTTTCATTTACAGAGGCCGGTGATCGAATCTCCTTCCAGTAGCTCTAATATCTTATCTTTAATATCTTCGTTTGTTTACAATAGCCCCAGTCTTTTTGCTTCCTCAACCCATACCACGCTGATTTTTTTCTTTATTTCCCTACATGTTGATATTTGCTCCAATTTCTCCGGTTCTTTTTTACAAGCTCTACACTTTTCGTCTGTGTATCCCTTGTTGCCGGCCTATCCTACGTTACCGCACTGTAATCTTGCCCATTGCTCTTTTATTTCTCCCTCAGATTGCCTGTCCTCCCAGTATCTCGCAATCCCTGGTACGTTTTTTTATTTTTTGTAAAAGTCGCAATACCTTGAATTTTGAATTTTAGCCCAATTTGTTTGCATTTCTTGGTTCTCTTTTATTTTTATCCCTCTTTTTAGTCTTTCTTTTCGCTTGTTTATGTCCTCATCGTCAAATACACGAGTAATTTATATCCCATCTCCTATTCTTTCAAAAGCTGCTGCTACTAATTTAAACCGTTCATTTGGATTTCTATTTTTCGCGCATCTCAGCTCCGTTTTTTAACAGATCCTAGGTTATCTCTTCCCTTTCATCTTTGCTATATGCATTATGTATTTTCCTGACCTTCTCATGGTTTCTATCTCCAAGCTTTTTCTGTTAGCCTCCATTATTCATGTGTAGGTCAGTGTATTTCTGCTGATCCCCAAAGCCATGTTAACAAACATTCCTTGTACTTTTTCTATTTTTTTTCCACTTTTCCCATCTATATATTTGATAACTATGGTATCCAATAAGTACAATCTTCTGCTCAGGCTTCTTATGTGGCTCTCTTCCAAACTCCCCATACCGTGTTCACTGCTTTCTTAACTTTGTTTGACGTTTTCACTACTTGATGACTGAGCGTATTTTTTGTTGTGAACATACTTTGTAACCCTTCTTTTGTGTCCGACACTGCTGCTACATCGTCCGCAAACTTTAATTTGAAAATCTTTTCTCCTCCTATAACTGTACCCCCTTCATATCTTTTGCCCCATTCTCTTTCAAGATCTTCTAGATAAATACTAAATAAGCTGGGGCTTAGTAAGCATCCCTGCTTGACTCCACAATTCGTTTTAAATTTTTGTGATTCCCTCATTTGTTATTATTTCATTTTCTGTATCTTTTTTCTACCATTCCCACAAACGTTCCCTTGATGCCTATCTTTTTAATTTTTCTATTAAGATTTTCCAACTTACCCTATCAAAAGCTGTTTTAAATTCCACGAAACATACTTATAATCTGCCCCCTTCGTTTTTTAGCTTATTATTTATGATTATGTTTAGAGTAAATATGTGGTGGTCCCTAGTACTCCTATTCTCTCGGAAACCTGCTTAACTTTTTTTAACTTTTCCCCCAATTCTAGCCATTTTCGGAGTATGTTTACCAATACATTTGTGAGCATTTTGTAACCTATATCCAGTAAAGATATCCCTCTGTTATTTTTAACGTCATTTTCGTCTCCTGTATTATGTATTGGATACATTCGCGCTACCTCATATCCCTTTACTAGCTCTGCCTTACTAAATACTTCGTCTAGAATTATTGCTAGCTCACCTATCCAGAACGCTGTGAGTCATTTATAGAATTTCGCGGGTATTCCGTCTTCCCCTTCTTATTTATTGCTCCTCGTTCTCTTAAACATCTACAGGACTTCGTCCCCTATAATCCTGGCATTTAAGCTCTCATCTAATCCATTATGCTGTTCTAGCGTCAACCCAGCCTCTAACTCACTTTCTGTTCCTGTACTTTTCTCTCTTAGTACTGATTCCCTAAAAGATTGTGGAAATGACCTAGCCAGTTCTATTTACTAACATTTGTCCCCTTCTTTTTTTTCTTTGGTCTAAATTGTCCGACTGCTTTCCAAAACTCCGTCATTCACCTACTGTCTTCTACTCTCTTCCACTTTTCATCACTTTTTTTTCGTAGCATCTTTTTCTAGTTTCCCTTAATTTTTTCGTCTCTATTATTAGAACCTCTTTGTCCTCTTCCTGCTTTAAACTTGCCCATTTTTTAAGCGCTGCCGATACTTGTTTCTTCTGTGTTTTAACATCTTCATCAAATTCAACTTTCCATTCTCTGCCTGCTTAGTTAATCATCTTGAGTTCTTTGCCCACCTCCCAAACACGTTTTGTAAGTACATTCCATCTTTTTTGCATACCCATGCCCTCCACATTAACATTATTTTCCCTTTTCCCGGTTTCATTGTTTTACTCCATACTTTTACTCTCCACCCACTTAAATGAAAATCTGTTATCTGTTTTGTTTCTAGTTTCTACCTCTTTCTTCCCCTTTTTATTTTTCCCGCTATCCTTAATTCTACTGGAAGATGATCTGATTCCGTCCTCAGAGTAATTTTTAACTTATTTATAAAACTACCTTGTTCGTTTTCTGATTCAAGCACCAGATTGAGAACTAGGTTGCCGTTATCGCCAATAAAAGTGTACATCCCGTCCTAATCCCATTCCGTTGCTCCGTTTCTAATACTTAAACCCGATTCATCGCAAAAATTAAGCTGTTATTCACCCCCTCTATTTACAGTTTCATCCGAGGATTTTCTGCTTGATTCTCTGTCGCCTTCAATGTTCACCTGCAATTCTTCAATTCTTGCATTTAAATCACCTATAATAAGTATTGATTCTCCTTTGTTTATGCATTCATCTACAATTCTCTGGAGTTTCTCGAGCATAATTTATATCTTTACATTGTTATATATGCCAATTACATTGTTTTTCCTATCATTTTACAATTTGAAACCCCTTATAATCAAACTTAGATTCCATTTTTCTACCCTGTCTTTAACCATACTTTTTCTTATACCAATTAAAACAACTCCTTTAGCACAACCTTTTTTTTCTCTTTAATTGCGCTTTCCAGTACCAATCATATTTCTTGTTTAGTTTATTCTCCCATTTGTTTTCATTACATTTTTCCACCCACATTTCCTGTAATACTATTACGTCAAACTTATCCAGATAATTGTTTACCTCCTTGATTTTTCTGATTACTGCTATATTCCACGAAATGAATATCAACCCATTCTTCTCCCCATACTACGTTTTTTACTCTTTTTTTTTGATGTACTAAACCCCCTTGTAATTCATCTCACGCCCACCATTGATCTCTGATCTTTAGTTTAAGATACTTCTTAAGAACTTGCAATCGTTCATTTTTTTCTTCTGCCACCCTCCCTTCAATAAACTCAGTGACTTCTTTTGTTTCTTTTCGTGAGATCGTCTTCTAACCATAAATTTAACCCTTTAAGATTCATCACTTATATTTGCATCACCTATACCATTTACATGAAACCTATCGTTTTCGCTATTCACACTGTTTGCACTCTCTACTTTATTATTTCAGTTTCCTGCCATTCAATATCCTGTATATTATCAATTTAGTTTGCGACTCTTTTAATTAGTGCCCCCTTATTAGTATTTACAATTTCTAGTCACCTATCCACTGTTCCAAGCTCCTCTCGTAGTTCTTTATTCTCTCATACTATTCTTTTAATTACGTTTGCTGTTTGTCTCTCTTTCATTTCTAGCTCGCATCGTTTTTTTTTTCCCGTTCTAATTCTAATTTTAATAGTTGAATTTTTTCCAGCATCACTCTACTCTCTTTAAAGTCTATACTACACTATTTACATCGTTCTCCGATTTCGCTCGCCTGATTACCTTACTTTTTACCTTCATGTCATTACTATCGTCGTTGCTGCTGGTGCTGCTGCTATCGTCGCCGGTGTTGCTGCTGTCGACGTCTGCATCTGTCCCATGTCTTCTCTGTGTTCATTGCCTGGACCAGACCCAACTTCCGCCGTTACCATCTGCTCGTTTTTTTTCTTGACGCTGTTTGTATCGACTTCCTCAGACCCTGCTCTTAACTATCTCTTTCTTTTTCCTCGTAGTGTTCTTTTCCTGATTTTCCTGCACTGTATCCTCATCGTCCGATTTAAGTAACACCTCTATGATCCCTGATACTGGCGGGAACAACTCCCTCCTGACCGATGCGCCGCATGCTTTGAGGTATTTTTCAAGTCCTTCTGGCTTGGGCTTACGCAGCTCTGTTGCTGCTTTATTTATCACTCCTTTCGGCCTACCTCTTTTTTTATTTCCGATGACCTCTTTACTGCCTTCTTTATTCTTCTTCTCTGTGTTCGGTTGGCTATCCTTCTCTTTCTCGTTGTCTGCTATAGTTTTCCCGGCTCGAGCTAACCACTGATATACCTTTTTTTGATTTTCTTTTTCCTTTGCGATTTGACGAACTTTTGCACCAGCTATCACTTTCCTGTCTCTCTAGCTTCACCAACTTCATTTTTAATTACAGTGTTTTACAATTTAAGCCCTTGGCAAATGTAAAAGACTCGCTTTAACGCGGATCCGTGTAACTTTATGTTCGATCGTCAAAGCGTCCCCTACTCATCTTCTTGTGACACTTTTGGTAGTATTAGCTCCGTGTAGTTTTAACTGGCTGAACTGTGTAGCTTATGTCTTACACACTTAAAATGTTATACTATAAGACGTTTCAAGTATATAATAATAAATAACTAACTTCACGTAATGAAAATGCCTGGAAAAATGCGTGTAAAAAGTATGAGAACAAGTCATACACTCAAGTAGGTGGAAAAAATTCACTCAGGTTTGTAGTGACATCAAAAATTTTACTTTTTATTTTGAAAATACGTGCTGTGGACAAATTTTTTAAATTCCTGACAATTAAAAGTCAAAACGAGACAAAAGCACAATGGAAATTAAAGAAAACGTTGCTCTAACTATTTTTGAGTTCAACAAGTTTGTGAAATACGTGCACATCGATGGTAAGCTGTTAGAGTTGACGTCACGTTGATTAAATTGTATTACCCAAACGGCGCAAGTTGAGTGCCATATAAAGCTCATCCTTTCTTGTTATTGGATTTATGTTTAGGTGTATTAATTGCTATTGGCGTTTATATAGAAGCATTTACAAAAATAAACCTGCAATGATATTGAGAAGAAAAGATTCCAGATGCAATTTCGTGAAACAGTCTAGAACCACCACGTGTTTTTTTGTTTACATTTTCATTTATAACTATAAACTAATCGATTCTACGTTTTATAAGCTTTCGTCTGACATCTGATTTGCTTGGATTGTATTTTTTATTTTGAAGTAATCAGAGGATATGGGTGATAAATTTGGAGAATGAAATTTCTGCTTATGTGAAACAAGTGTAAACGAGAGTAGCAATTTTCTTATCTTGATAAGCCGATCACCTACAAATAAAAAATACAATCCAAGCAAATCAGACATGAAACAAAAGCTTATGAGACGCAGAATCGATTATCACTTTAGGGCCTTGAGATTAACGTTTGATTTTTAGTGTTACAAATGAAAATGTAAACAAAAAAAACACGTGGTGGTTTTAGACTGTTTTACGAAATTGCACATGGAATCTTTTCTTCTCAATGTTTTGACCTGAAACTTTGTAACAATGTTATTAAGGAGTACTGTAACAATACTATTGAAAGAAATTTGGAATTTGAACAATTTGTAACAAAATTTTCTCTATTGAAGCAGTGTATTCCGTGCAATTTGAGGTTATCATTGTTTCCTGCTTGAACAAAAAGGATTTTGAGATTTTTACAAAAACTGTACGAAACTACACTACCTGGGGAATATTTTCTTTGGTGATGATTAATAAACAATTGCGTGAGTTCTAGCAGGTTGAACACAACCGCTTTCTCCGCACTGCTTATGCACCCACTAGGTACGGCACTAGGCACTGGAGCCACCTTAAAAATCTAACATAAATGATATTACTTCAATAGACGTAATTCAGTTTTAAATACCACCCTCATGAAAATAATGAGTCATAACTTTTAAAATAATTTAAAATAAATTATTTCAATGCTTTTTAAAATTGAAATTAAATTTTTCTCCGGAACTCTACGACCATACTTAGTATGCTAACACGCTCCCATACTACCCCCAGTAAACATAAAAACGAAACTATAAGTCGTTTAGCGAGTATATACGAGCAATTCCAAAAAAAATCACTCGTCTGACGATTGAAAAATTAAATTTTAATTTTTTGAGTCCTTTAAAATTAGTTTCAGTATTATTATAATTTTTTTTTTCACTATCATTTTTAATAGTTATAAAGTCAATGTGACACTTTTTTTCACTGGTTTTATATGTTAAAAACAAGTATTATGAAGACTTGAAGTTGAATCACTGATCAAAAATGTATAAAAAAAAAAAGTATTTAAGAAAAGCATTTGAAAAAAACTTTAGTAAAAAAACAATCATTAGTGTCTTATTTATCAAACTCGCAAATTTTCATCAAAATTCACTGCATGTGATAAAATTCAGTATTAATTTTTCGGCTCTTAAAGTTTAGTTGATTCGTTTTGTAATACATTTTTTCTTTGATCATACGCTTCTATTGAAATTCAAAATAAAATTTCACTTTCTCAATTAAAGTGTCTTTTTCATAACAAATAGTAGAAACAAGAGAATGATTTATTATAACCTTCACTAGTTCTGTCGCGAATTATTCTCCAGCACACATTTTTTTCAAATGTTAGATAATTTCTTATTGGGAGACAAAAAACACCGAAACAACAGTACTCGACTTTTCGATACGGCTGTACAAAAATTTTACACTCACGCAAGGCGAGCAAAAAACATTTTCTATACAATTGTTTTCAGATCTGCAAAATTTATGATTTTCCGTGGAACCGCTCGCGTACGCTCGTACGTGTTCAGGTGATCTGTTAGAATATTGATGCGACATGCATGGCGCCTCGCACGAGCCGAGGAGCCGCGTTATAGCTTCCCCCTCGTCTCACCGCTTCTGGTACGTGCTGCTCGCTATACGTATGCACATGCACTTACTTCACTCAGTAGGTTTATGTACACGAGTAGGTACATACCTAAGCGTGACGTCTGAAATGGACTTTTGTAAATAACGAGCTGTCCGAATTTTTCACTTGAACCGAGGGAAATTGATATAAATTTGTGGGTTGCGAGACTTGGAAAGGCTTTAAATATAGAGTGCGTTGGGTTCTCAAGCGTCACGGTCGATGACGCTGATAATGATGGTGATGAGAGCGCGAATGCTGATTAATACTAATTGCGAGCGTTTTTCTCTCTGCGGTATTCGATCTACTTGCATCCTGCTTGGTGTATTCACTTCACATCAAGAACTTGATTTGGCTGCATATCAAATGCCTTACCGGATCCGAAAGGTGGTATACAACTACTGCCGCAATGAAAGGTGATTTTTGATTTTTTGTTTTCCATCAAAAGTATCGCGATGAACTTATTTGTATGTTAAAGGCAAATTTTAATTTATCTTTGAAATTAGTTTTTGATGAATTTTCATTTATGACGTGTTGAAACGTTAGAGAGGTCAGCCACATAGTTTCTGAGAAATTAAACCGTTAAGTTGGACGCTTACATTATCCGCAGGTTCTTATAAATACATCGCCAAAAAATGTGCGTTCTTGATTATGAGTTCAAACCTTTTTACAATTAAAAAAAAAATAGTATATTGTTGCGCAAATGACAAAGGGAATGACATAAAAATGTTAACTGACCTAACCAGATTGTTTCAGAGATGTTTCAATTAAAAGTTGAAATGGAATGCTACCAGCATCTGTATCTACACGGATAGTCCAGATAAAACCAAAAAAATATTCACTAGCTTGATTTTGAATAGTTACTCACATATTTTTTGACTATGTTCTAGCGTGATATTACATGATTGTACATGGTTCATCAAAAAAAATTGGCTTAAGAATAAATTCATGCTAAAATTATCTTTTAAAATGTAGACTTTACCAATATAACCCCGCTTAAGTACGGCTTTTAGGATAGTTTGCTCGGTTTGCTTAGTATATAGAAAACACATCATCCATCGTATATGAGATTTTAAAAGCATATTCAATGATTTTTTTTTTTTCAACGTGTGCAAAACAATAACAGAATTCTCAAAATGGTCGGATACAACAAAAATAAGAAATATCGGTCGTGTGAGACATCGCGTCGCATGAGACAAAAGTGGTAGCGTATTATTAGATAATGGAGTGAGGCGAGAGTATTTTTAAGAATATTACTCGAGACTAGACTAAAGGTGTATAAACACAGAGTTCATCAAACCGCCTCACATATTGAAGATGAGAAAAATATTTAAAGAACGGGAAAGTCAAGGATTAAAGAGCTAGTTGTTACATCAACGTATAGCATGCAATATAAGTATTAAATGGTAATCGTGATTTCTCCAAAATATCATGGATTGTGCAAAACGTAGTAGAGTGCATTGAAAAAATCATGTAATTGTAGGCAGTAGTGGACTTGAAATATATTACATCATTTAGTAATCATAAATAATAATATTTAAAAAAATGTATTTGAGATGATCAAAGTTCACGTTCCGCCAATAGGACATGAGTTTTCAATGGTGTTTCGTGTTACGTACATACAATACTACTATATGTTGTCGAATGTTATCAACTTAAAATTAAGTATTCATACAAAAAATGAAATTTTTAAAAAATTCAAAGTTAATTACAGGATTACAAAACACGTTACTGGCCAGTTGAATTTTTATATCCGTCAATAGTACTTTCATACAAAATATTCCACCAAAAACTGTTTTTGCATCGATGAGCATACTTTTTTACCGAAACTCTCTTTACTCAAAAGACCTTAGAATCAACAGAAGAGCTCATGAAACATTTCATAAATCACTCCCTGAAGTGCTACATGCCGGGCACTTGTAAGAAAATCCTCGTGCAAAAAAGCCTCCGACTTCAAAGGCGCGAGTAAAAAATCCTTTCGCCAACGGATTCAGAAGTATAAGCTCGAGGATTTCGTGATGTAAGTTATATATATATATGCTTTCGCGCACTTGATGCACCAGGCTGCTGCCGCATCTGCACTGTAAATCATTGCGCGTATAGTGGCGAGTTCACCGACACGTTTATAGCTCCGTGTCTTTATTTCTTACTCCGTTTCCCACTCTGCAGCTGCTTGCTCTTCCATCGGCTCTTTGCGTAAATATAGCTGCGCACGTGTCAGCGCAGAGAAACTGCTGGCATGACCTTTGCCGTGTTGTTTACGATGTTTACGTGATCGACTGCGGTTATTTTATGCCTATCTTTTCGTTGAATGGAGATGTATACTTGTACAAACAAGGTACGACGAATCGCTGGCTCTGTTCGTGGATGCAGCCATCAGTGCGACTGATCCTCCGGCCGTGTCAATCACTCATTGATTGGCGCTCGACGGTCTTTTACACACGCAGACAGACGCATATTTGCTGCTTCTTCTTACAGCAATGTGGATGCTTGTGAATCACAGCACGTGCACTGTAAGTTTTTA
>JAPYYV010008730.1:0-22322 GCA_030522625.1 Copidosoma aretas | reverse complement strand
CATGTGTGGGTGTAATTTTAAAAATTACACACACACATACGTCAAATTAAAAATAATATTAATGTTTATTTATTAATGTGACTGTAAGACCGATATAAACATTTGTCTTGTTTCAACATTTACAGTCGACAAAAGTATTATTGGTGTCTAAAGATTATTTTTATTTGATTTTGTGGGATAATGACCTGACACAATATTTATTTGATTGCATATGAATACATTTATGTTTGATTTAAATAAATTATTCAGATAAATACGAGAGAAGCTAAAAGAAGCAATGTTATACTAGTGTTACAAAATTTGAAAATAAGATGCAAAATGCAAGCTAGCTCTCCCTTTTTTTATTAGTTCTTATAAATAAATGTATTTAAATTTCATAAATATTGCTTACTTGTGCAAAATAATGTCAAAATTATTTTTATAATCTATGTCGATAAGAATTTCCTTTTTATCTTTATAAATTATGTTATTAAAATGAATATTTAATCAATTTAAGTTATTAACAGTTGAACAAATTCATTTCTCTCATTGTGATTAACCTTAAATGCAAGAATATTTCACTGAAAAAGATGTTGATAAACTGATAATACGTTCATTTTTTTGAATTTAAAAATTTGTTTGTTGGTTTTATAATTAACGTACTTACTGTTAATATTTTAACTTATTTTGATTTTATATGTTTATTAGTTTGAAATGAATGAACTTATATTGAATGAATAATATTGTTTCTTAGTATAAATACTAAATTTGACTAAATATTCATCAAAATTATGGTAACTATAATCCAAAAAGTATTTCCTTCTTAATAATTAAAGTTTTTTTTCTTTTTTTTAAATAATAATTAATTCAAATAATAATTCGAAAGTTGTATGTATTTATTAGAAAATAAATAAAAAAATTTAAAAAAAATCGGTAAATTAAAATGTATGAATATTTATTGGATAGGAATAAATATCTATTAGTAAAAAATATATGACCATTTGTACGAGTTTTCCACATTCTTTAACCATAACAGGTTTTAGGTCAGCGGTCGACGTGTCAGCATTCTGTGCGGGAGATTACCAGGTTTAATTCCAACAGCCGTCGATTTTTTTATGAATAATTCATGTTTTTGGATAATGTATGATTAGTCCTTTATATTACAATGATATAAAATAAGAATTATTCTAATAATTTATGGTTTGGTAATAATTAAATGGTTATAAGACATTACCAAATCCAAATAAATATTTCTTTATTACTAGTATGTAATTTATAGGATATTAATATATACAATAATTACCTTACCAACATATTCAAATACATCGTATCCACCCCCCCCCCTCCCCAAAAAAAACAACTATACCCCTAACAACATATATAATATGTACTAACACGTAATCAATTACCGTGTAATATATATATACTAATAAATCTATATCTAATAAATATATTCTATCACGTTTCATATAAATAATTATTTACTTTTTACTAAATTTTAACAAGTCTAAGAAATATTTGTTTATAGACCAGGAAAAGGAGTGTTTTGGCAAAAAAAAAGGGCGAGATCTAGTTTGTTGACGGATTCAGGAGCCTTGGATAGTCAGCATCAGACGTACATAGATTTGGACAACTGTATTTATTTGGATGATTTTTTAAAGAGTACTTAAGGTGAAAAAAAATGGTTTTTTGGATATAGTTTTTTTCCTGTTGATCGTACTCCAAAGTGTAGGGTAAAGAAGTTATAGCAATTCTAAAGACCCATAAAATCAGCTGCGTTGGTTTAAAAACCGTTTTATAGTCTACATGGAAACTGAAAAAAACCAATAATAAAGCGGTTTTTTTAATTTCTTCATAATTAATGAACAATTAGTCCCAATTGTCCAAAATTGCTCTTAAATTGTAGCCCTTGTACGGTATTATAAGTCCTCCAAAAATAAAATTTGTACGTTCAATCGTTTTAGCGCAAATGCAATTGTTCAATAAAAAAGTGGTGATTTGTAAATTAATTTTCAGGGCTGAAGGCCATTCTACAGCATCCAACGGGTGCCCACTTTGTTTGTTAAGAGTTGTACTTCACATTTCTCATTTAAGGTTTTTAATTTTTGCAATTGTTCAATGGTAAAATAATCTGCAAAAAAACCGCCTGATTGCAAATTGAATATTAGCAACAATTTAAGTGGAATATCTACCAGACTTTTTCTATCGAAAAGCTTAATTTTTTTCCTTGATTATAAAAAAAAAATTTAATGTTCTACGACCCTGGGGAGCAAACATAATTTTTTTTTTTCATATAATCCTCACGATCTTGTAAATTTACGTGGGCAGTTGGTTTTTGGATATGTTTTTCTTAAACACCTTCATTTTATGAAAAATTTTTTTAATTTTTATTGACTTCTGTTCTCTTTTGCAAAAGTAATTCTGAAGTAAGGGTTAGTATTGTGGTGGCCGTACCGACCGTGCTTAGAGGGAACCCCCGGCTCTGCAACTTCATGCGCGCAATCTGATTACACGCGCTCGAAACTGCCTGCGGTTGAAAAATCATCAATATCTCGGCTTTCCTGGGTAGTAGAAAAACCTTTATTTCTAATACTTGGGTAGCTTGAGCAGATAAATCGTTATCATGCTTATCACGGAGTTACGTCCAACTCGCCAGTACTCAAAGAAAACTCTAGGTATCCGGCCAAAAAAATTTACTGACATCCCTACGACTGTCTACTTTTTCATAGTATTTGTCAAAAGTTTAAAAACTTGATGGCTCCGCTGAGAAAATTATAACCTTAAAACACAAAGTTTGATGGTTAAAAGTGTGTTGTATTTTATCAAAGACCAAATATTTTTCAAAAGGATATTATGAACTCACCTCTTACTAATGTGTGTTAAAAATTGCAGATCAAATTATTGAATGGAAAAAATTTAAGAAGCAATTTAGTAAATAAGCACTGTGCGGTGCTACGCTGAACCACGTCTTGGAAATGTTTTTTTTTCACATTGTCTCTTAGAACTCGAAAAAATAGTCCATTACCCTGTGACTCTAAGGTGTCAATCTATTCAGGAGTTCACAAGCTTAAATTCTATGTATAGCTTGTTACGAAGAAAACGCGTAAGCTACTTATTTTGAACAAAACCATAATATAATGGTGCTCCCCATGTAATTTCCCGTAAAAAGAATTTTTTCTCACATTGTTTGTTACAGACTAAAAGTTTACGCATCTTTCATGTTACAAGCTATACATGGTATTGAAGATTGTAAACTTTAGAACAGATTGGCATTTTGGGATCACGAGTTAATAGACTGTTTCTTGAGTTATAAGCAACTATGTAAAAAAAAAAAAAAAAAAGAAAGCGTATTTACTATATTGCTTCTCAGATTTTTTCTATTTAATATACTAATCTGAAATTTTCAACACATATTGTTGGAAGGTAAGTGCATGAAATTCTATTAAAACATTTTTGGTCTTTATTAATTTACAACACACTTTTGACAATCAAATTTTAGATTTTAAGACAGATTCTATGGAAAAGTAGACGGTCTTAGAGATGTTAGTAAATTTTTTGGGCCTTATTCGTTGAGTATTCTTTGAGTATTGGCGAGTTGAATGTAAGCCTGTGATAAGCGCCCAAAGACTGATGTAAGTACAACCTTGCCACAGCGGAGCCCCCTTAAATTATTAATGCAAGCTTCGACAGATCATACTTCTTTCAGAGATTCAAACGCCTTACAAAAATGAACACATTAAAAAAACCTACAGATTTCAATAAATTAGTGAATTCTGATAATTAATGTTTAGGTTTTTTCTTTGAATAAATACCTGTGGCCTTTCAAAACTAGTGCAGTTTCTTAAATTTCTTATTTTCAAAATAGTAAGTATTATTTATACACTTTTGCAAAAAATAAATAAATACTTAGACTGAATTTACTCTTTTAACTATAGTACTTTCCGAATTTTCACCTTTCAAAAGAGTATTTTTTCTACATTTGGCATTTGAACAGAGTCAAAATAATGTTTACTACTTAGAAATAAATAATTTTCCAGAATTACTCCTCGTCCATCCAATTATTATTCTCTTGCTGTTGGAGTGCAGAGTTTGATCTCCAAGATAAAATAAGGAATATTCACTGATATGTTCCAATGTAACTGCTGATTTAATGACGTGCAGCTTCTATTAGCATGGAGAAGATACTAGTACTGCCTTTCTTCAAGTACGATGACAAAGCTTACACGTTAACCACGTAACTATTTTACCTCTTACACCTGGACGATCAAAGGATGCGTACTCTTATTAGAAGAGTCAATCTGAAAAAAGTTTAAATTATTAGGCAAAATACTTTAATCTTGGTGGTGAACATAAACAGCTAGAGTTATGGATTTAAAAAAATTGTTAGTGTAAAAAATCTACGACTACACTCAGAAATCAAACCGTGTTTGCTCTTGGATCATATAAAAAAACTTTTCACAAATAGTTATGCCTTCCAATCGATAAATCTTAAAGTTTCTTGAGAGAGAAAGAGAAAGTTAGCCATACTCTATTTTTAAGAATTAAAAAAATTGTTGTGGACTTGCATTAACATAGAACAAGTACTTGTACTGCATGGCTCCAGATACGATGAATTTGACCAAGTTTAGACGTTTACCAATTGATGTTATTACTTTGCACTTCTGGAGAATCCTTAACTACATTATAGGCTGCATGTGTTGTACCTTTCTTGACCATTAGGCAAATACGATGAGATCGCACTTTGATGAATTAAATTGACTCTTCTGGATGAATGATTGTAGGTGTCTTTAAAACGATAATTTCAGCTATAACTGGTCAAAGTATACATTTGGCAGTATTCTACAACTACACATATTTTCTTGTACATTTATTACAATGACTTATTCACCTATATCAGTAGAGTCCATTATTTTTGGGTACTTTCCAAATTAAAATCAATTCATTGCAAATAAGTTAAACGTCATAATATTCCAATAGGTAAAAAACTACTGATTGTTGTTGACAAAATTTCCTTTTTTCACATGAATTATGAATTATTGAAGATTATGAGTTACTTAAAAAAAATTTATCAGATTTCAGAGTGGAGAAAATTTGTTTCTTAAGATTACATATTGAAAATTACTAGTTGTAGAATTTGTACCATAAACAATTTCTAAGAATCTACAATTCTAGATGTCTGTGTTCAGTGCCAGGATTAAACTTTTATCTCATGAATTTTATGATTACAATATTTCACAAATTCATTTTTCATATTTGAATTTGCACCTTCAGTAATTGTGCACTTTTATTGTTTTTCTCAGAGATGCTAAGAGAAAAAGTTATGCCTAATTTTAGTTTAAGTATCTATCCTCCGACTGCTGACAGTTTGTTCTTCACAAAATTTGTTTTAACTTTTCTTAAAAGCTTTTTCGGAAAAAACATACAGAGTAAAAAGTTGTCCAGGTTGTACGTTTTCTCCAAAATAGTAACTTTCTAAAAGTCTTTACGTACAAGAAAAGTTTTATTTTATAGCGAAATTTCAACCTGGACCACATTTTACTTAATATGTTTTTCCCTAAAAAGCTGTAAAAAGATGTTGGAACAACTTTTGTGAAAACCAACTGCCACCGTTTGAGGACAAATGATTAAACTGGAATTGAGTACAACTTTTTTTCTTAGCATCTTCAAGGAACAAAATATAATAGTAGAGTTTCTGAAGATCCAAATTCAAAATTAGATGTACTTACAAAATGTTTTAATCAGAAAAATAAAATTTAAGTCCCGGTACTGACCACCGTCATCTACAAATGTAAATTTTATGTAGTAAAAATCCACAACATGTAAGTGTTATTACACATACTTTAGACAGAAATTTTGTTTACTGAGAAATAAAATGGAGTCAAGAAATTTAGAAAATAAAAAATCATAACTAGTTGAAGAAACTTGCTGGGTCGTTGGTGTATAGCTTGAGACAGTTCCTTATTTATAACTTTATTGGCATGGTTCAGGTACTGGTACGGCATCTCTCCAGGTATGATAAGTTTGGCCAAGTCATCTAGAGGATCTTCACTGACATTGTAGGCTGCATGTGTTGTAGTACCTTTATTGATTGATAGTTGGAATTTTTCTGGTTACAAGACAGTCACATGAAAAATTGTTTTAATAGTTTGTGCAAACTGATTAAAATAAAAATACAGTATCCGTCCATCAAGCACGAATTGCAGTTAAAAATGTCTGCAGCAATCGCAATACAATCATGAACGGGCGATGCAGTCAATTTAGTCGATAGACTCAAATTGACAGTCAATCCTGATGGAAAAAAAGTTGCATTAATTTATTGGTAATGAAAAAAATTATATATCGTTGGAAACAGTTCATAAGCTTAAAAAGGAAAAATTTGTTTCATACAAATATGTATTAAATAAAAAATAAGTAGGAAGAAAAAACAGATTATTCTAAATGAATATGAAATAGTTCCAAGTGAAGTGCTAGGTTGTTGCTGATCAGATCCAGAGAAAAATTTTAACTCATGGGGATATCAGCAAAAATCAGGTACTCATACATGTTTTTAGTTAAAAGAGGAAAAACAAAGATTATATGAACCTTTTTATTTAGCCAGCTTCTAAGTCTTTAGAATCTTTGATGACATTATTGGCTGCACATGAGGTTGAGCACCAAGTTAATTTTTTGATACATTGATGCAGAGCAGGTAGCGGGTACTCGTACTGCATAACTCCAGTTAAAATACAGTTGGCAAAGTAGGTGGATATGCTTACCACTGTGTTTTTTCTACTTTTAAATTTAAAGTTGAATAATAATTAATGACAGAGGCTGGATGTGTAATGATAAATTGTTTAACCTGTATAGCTGTGATTACACCAATATACTTTACAAATATACTACTTAGTCAACAGGAACAACGAAAATTGCGTTTTGTCAAACTCCAAACGTTAACAACCTTTGATGACAGAATAGTTGTGTGTATCATGATACATTTTTCAGTCGGAGCTATGATGAGAAAATGACACTCCGGTTGGCTTGTTGTATACTTGACTGCTCCAGGCTTTCAATACCAGTACTTATTATATCACTAATCATATAATCTACACAGACGTATACAATGCTGCTTCTGTGCAATGACAATAAGTATACAAAACAAAGTCTATGGCGATGAATAACATGAAAAATGAACAACACTGCATTGAATACAGCATACTGACTAGCAGCTAGCAGATTATGCAACCCTACATGACGTATGTCACGTACGTGTGTGTTGTCTGCACAGCATATAAAAATAGAACTATATTAACATATATACAGTACAACCTAGCCCTACCGACTAATCTGACATATCGCTTGATGAAGAAAATTTGTATTGCACTAGTATCTGTTTCCAAACTTGAACAAAACTTGCTTTATCAAACTGAATAAAAACGCTTGAAACATAATACAATGGTCTCATACTAGGGCGCTTAGCTTATTTTTTTTTTACTATTCTTGATAATTTTTTGCAAACTACAAAAATATTTAAACTCACGGTTACCTTGCCACGAAAAAATGTTGAAAAAAAAAAAAAAACGTTTAGTTTAAAGGTTTTCTCGCAATTATAAGAGTCGGGAGCCCTTCGTTTATTGATTTTGGGGGGGCTCCAGCAGGAAGAGTTGAGAGGTCGTAGGTAGTTAAATTGATAGATAAAAACCCGCTGATTCCAGCGGTGTCTTTATTTACCCCTCTAACCGTGGAAAATATCGAGATATTTTCTCTCAAAGTTCGCATATTATACACAACCTCTTATGAGCAAAGTGAAAACATCGTAATTTTCTAACCATAATCGAGGAGTTACACATCAAGACACGAACTGTATTAAGGAAAAAAACTCAGCTTTTAGATGCTAGCTCGCAAAATAACGGTATCCGTAGAAAAATTCGAGATATTTCGTGGAGTATAAGTCGAGTCATAGTATTATTATTTATACTATACAGCTATACATATATATGATGGTGCAGACTATATACGCTCGCGTCATGTATATATGTATACAGCAATAAGCAGCAGTGATACCAACTAACTCAATTATTTTCGGGTTGGTATCACTTCGCGCTGGAGCCCCCTTAAGACGATTCCCAAAGTTTCATGCAATTTGATTAAATAGGAAAGAAAAAAAGTTGGAAATGAACAAGTAGCTTTTTTGAGGTTAAATGGATCCCTCCCACGTCCTCTTAACTTTGGCAGAATTACTGTCAGGTTACTGGGCTGAAATGCTTTGGTTATGGTAACCTGACGGTTTTTCTGCCGAAGTCAAAAGCACTGGCATGATAGAAGTTTACGCACGTGGGCGGAAGGGGGCAGCAAATGTGAAAATTTTCAGGTTTTATCTAGTAAAGGTGAGAGAAAATAAGATGTGAAGAGTTATTATCTATAAAAAGGGTCGCTGATTACAAATCCTGTGCAATAGACAATACTCAAAATGGCATATTCAATGTAGCGGCCTGAAATTTCAAAATTATAGAATGTTGTTGATTAAAAAAATATATTCGTAATAAACGTTAAATTTAAAGGAAAAAATGTTTCATGCAAAATTTTTGTGCATAACACTATTTTCGAAGAAAAGTTTCATAAAGTTTAAGAACTCTTTGGTCCGATAAGACTATGAAATTATGTTTCGAATGACAATCCTCCTATCATGCAACTTTAAAGTACCAAAAAGCACTTACGATCAGTGATTATACATTTCAGTAATCGAATCAAAAAATCTCAAATGGCGGATCCAATATAGCGGATCAAATCTTTAAAGCTTACGAATATTAGGAGTTTACAAGTTCCATCGTGATTCACGGATAATTTAAAGTAAAACTTGTTCATTACAAAATATAAATGTATGGCAATACATCAGAATAAAAAATCAAGTACACATGAAATGTTTTATGATGAACAGCTACAGTCGGAAGTATTATGATCACTAAAAAAGTTTTGCTCCTGTGCACCCATGCTTTGACTAAACCTTCTGCGAAACTTTGATGAAATGTATTTGTTTCTCATGCGATCACTCCGAAATGTATCGGCGGCGGACAGAGGTCGGAAAAGCCAAAAAAATTCTCGAAATTTGGGCGTCCCCTGAATTTCTACTTAAAATAATAGTTATTAAGTTCGAAAAGAAAAACGATTTTCTGAGATCTATAAAATTATAATTCAGTTTTTAACCGATGAACTCAAATTTTGGATTGATTTATTCCTTGAAACACAAAGAATTATCGCCAACTCTTATTTTATCAAAATAATTCCAATTTATTTCGTAACAATGTGTAGTAAGCTATCCAATCTGAAGCATACACACAATTTCCTACCTTATCGACAACGATGTTTTGATCATGCACAGATGCACGTATATTTTAGACAATAATTATTGGACAAATCACTATTTATCATATTTATTCGCCAAAATAAGAAATGACGACAATTCTTTGTGTTTCAAAGAATCAATCAAGCCAAAATTTGAGTTGATCGGTTGACAACTTGTAAAGACATATAGAAAATACGATATTAAATGAGTGATGCAAAATCGTATTTTTCATTTCTTTCCGAAAGTCTTCGATCAATCAGTGGAAACATGGGCTCGATTTGCTCCCTAATATGTAAAGAATCGTCGTCAACTCTTTGTTTTCGATAGTATAGCGAGTCATTTAACAAATAGTGTTATACAGCTGTAAAATCAAATGGTCCTCACCGAAAAGGTAGGAAAATTCAACTATCACCGGACGTCCTTAATAAAATCGGTCAAAGCAATCTTAAAAGGTACAACTGATTATATACATTCGCCACTTACACACACGCACACCCAGATACTTAGTTTTTTAAATTTTATCTTAGTACGATTTTTTGTATATAATTTAATGATCTTTCAGAATTCATATCGGAAAATATCCTAAAATAACAATAAATAACTTGACAATCGACTTTAAAAAAAAAAAAAAAACCCTGTTGGATCAAAATCGGTCGAAGGAATCTTGAGATACAACTGATTACACACACACACACACACACACACATAGAGAGAGAGAGAGAGCGAGAGAGAGAGAGAGAGGCGGATATTTATAAAATTTTAAGCTTTTATTTAAAGCAATTTGAAAACATCACAACGAGATCTTGTTTTCTTAAATTGTGCCAAATTATGCAATAAAAAATTGTGTGAACCAAAATCATGAAATTATTTTCATTGGTTCAATAAACAGTACCGTATTGTAAACTGTTGAAGGAACTTAAATCTTTGTAGTTGATCATCTTACGAACAAAATTGGTCTTGAAATTTTTGTTTTGAATAATAATGTGGGAAATGCACGAACTTTGATATCTTTTTGGGCTTTTCACATCACTGTGCAGCGGTGGAAATTTGCTTTAATCTATAATTTTGCTTTCTCGTACAATAAGCTTTGCTATGGTAAAAAACCACATATCAAAAGAACATGATATAAACACGTTTTATGAAGTGTACAATCAAAATTTACTACTTTTGGAAAATATCTTTATGTGTTAGTGTGCGCGTGTATGTAATCCGTTGTATCTCACCATCGCGTCGAACTATTTGGATCCAACTTGGCTTATTTTTTTTGTCTTTAGATTTTTATTACCGCTGAAAAAAAAAATGAGTTTTGCAGTACATTTTTTTCATTATTCGGATTTTGTTGTTTTTTTATAATTTATTTTTTCGGAAAAGTTGACTTTTAAGCTTTTTATTGTTATTTTAGGATATTTTACAATATAAATTCTGAAATATCAATAGATTTTACGCAACAAAAGTCTTCAGTTAGAATTAAAAAAATTTAGTAGCTGAGGATGCGTTGGTGTAAGTATAAGATGTATATAATCAGTCACATCTTAGGACTTCTTTGGCCGGTTTTAACATTGCTGAGCTTGTTTTTTTTTTTAGTTTTTAAATATAAACTACTTCCTGAAAAAAAGATTTGATTCTTTTTCTTTTTTCTTTTAATTATGATGATTTTATTATTTTCGAAACTTCATTTTTTCTGAAAAATAGATTTTATAGATATTTATTTCGTTGTTTTAAGATCTTTCTCTAAAACTTTTTACGACATAATATTCTAAAACAATGCTTACGGGAAAAAAATCCATACATAAAAAAATTGTTATTTACAAATCAATCAAATAAAAACAAAAATTTTTAGAAAATTTTATGATATTCAAGATTGTCTGCCACATAATATTCTGAAACAACGCGAAAAAATCACAAAAAAAAAACAATCATCCAAAATCAACAATATCAAAGTAAAAAAAAAGAATCGATAAAATTACATTTTTTTTCAGTAATAATGGGTATCCAAAAACAAGAAATACGTGCTCAATATCTGTCGTTAAATATCCTAAGACAACAATAGAAATCTGTCGAAGACATCTTAAGATATGGCCCATTGCATACATTCCCCAATCACACTCTAGCACACCCAGCTACTGATCTCTCTTAATTCTATTTTAATAATTTTTATATTGTATGTAAATACGTTTTTTGTGTAAAATTAGATGATCTTACAGAAATCTTATCGTTAAATATCCCAAAGTAACTAAAAATAGCTTAAAAGTTGATTCATCCAAAAAAATTGATTTTGAAAAGTTTATAAAATCTAATTGAAAAACAAATATACAGCCAAACCAAAATTTTGTTATTTAGCTGTGATAGGAATCCAAATACAAACAATAGTAAGACCAATTGGATTAGAATCGGTCAAAGGAATCCTGAGATACAACTGATTATATACATAGACACACATACACACACATTCACACATACACACACACACATACACACACACACATAGACAGAGATTTTCCAAAAATGATGTATTTTGATTTAAACTTCATAGAACGTGTTTATAGCATGTTTTTTGAAATGTGATTTTTCGTCCATAGCAAAGTTTTCTCTACGAGGAAGCAAAATTTAGTAGCTAGGTTTGCGTGGGCGTAAGTCAAAAATATATAAAATCACGCATATCTTATGATTGCTGTGACCAATTTTATGAATCCCGGGCTTTTTTGTTTGTTTTCATTTTTTACTTATTACAACAAAAATAAAAAATTACAATTAATATGTCTGACTGTGAAATTGAAAAAAAAATTTTTCCATGCTTATCACCGCAGAAATTGTCAATTCCTATATGCCTGTATGTGCACTTGTGTATGTAAAGATGTATTTATAAACGTATGTATGTACGTTATTAGTCATTTGTCAGAAGTCTCTCTACTGATTTTGATAAAGTATGCTTATAATTTTAAAATTTGACAACATATTTTTCTACTGACTATGATTACAAAATATCTGTATAATATTTATATGATAAGAGTATTGATTTGATTGGCCTATTACTTTTGTTAAATTAAAAAAATATAATAATTATTTATCATTACAATAATAATATAAAATCAATTTGTACATTTCAGTATTTCGGAAAATGGTATTCCCATCGTCATTTTTCTATAGATTCAGTCTTTTTTTTGTGCTGTTATATTCTTCAGTAACTTTGAAATTTGTATTCCTCGTGGTCCTATTCCTATCGTAGCTGTTTTGTTGTGCTTACTGTGATTTAAGAAAAAAACAAAATTTCGGTCCATTCGTTATTTAATATTATTTTATGAATTCTATTTTCATGATTTTCAAAAAAATAGATTTTAAAGATATTTATCGTTGTTTTAGTATATTATACGATAAATATTCTAAATATTTCTGAAATTATAGACAAAAAAACGTATAAACATAGATTTAAAAAAATTTAGTAATTGGATGTGCTTGGGTGTAAATAGGGACTGAATGTCATCAGTCATATCTCAGGATTTTTTTGACCGTTGTTTTAGAATATTTTACGATGGATATTCTGCAAGTTGTTCTTGTTTTTTGTTTTTTATAGCCATTATTGCTGAGAAAAATTTCAATTCCTTCGATTCATTTTTGTTCTATTCTAATTTTATTTAATTTCGGAAAATCGTTTTTTTTAAGATTTTTTTTTGCCATCAAACGATGTATTACAATATTTTGTGGCAGACAGTCTTGCAGATCATATAATTTTTCAACTATTTTTATTTCGACTTGATTGATTTTAGAACATCGATTTTTTTCAAAATATGGATTGTTTCGGCAACGTTGTTTCAGAAAATTTTGGGGTCAAAGATCTTGAAGATGAAATTTTTTAAATAATGACATTTTTGAATTTGGAAAAAAAAAAAATGTATAAGGGTGTCTGTAAAAAAAAGAGAAACATGAAAATAAGGAAGCTTTGAGCTAATAAACTAGCCGCGGTTTTTAAGTTTCTATCGTAAAAATTTGTTTAAAAGTGTATGACATAGTTGTTGATTTTTTAAGCATGCATATTTTTTTTTACATTCTTTTCTTTGATCTTTATAACGATTTTTTTACTAATTTCAAATAACTTGCAGCTATTTCTGCAGGATTTTTGGAACTTGTCCCGGAGAAAACTGTTTATTACTATTTTCAAAAAATTGGAGTATTCTATGATATAACATTTTTTTAAATACTAAAAAATAATGACGTGTGCAGGACGAGATTCTAATATTGCAGCCAAAAAGGGTTGTTTTTTATACTTAATTTTTTTTACAATCAATTTTGTATTATTTCCTGCGATTTCTAATGCGAACGGTAAATTATCAAATGCAGTTAAAATATTAGAAAGTTTTTTAAAAAGTTTTATTACCAGCAGAATGCAGGAGCAGCAACTAAGTAGGGTATTCTGCATATTTTTCTGCAAAAATATCTGTTTATATATAGTTGATTACGGAAAAAATTTGAATATTCCACTCAAACACATCCCAACCCCCAGCTGGACTTCTCGCCCCAATCTGGTGGAATTTTCTTAGGTTTAACGTAAGAATTTTGTTTTAAAATTCCTAAGAGCCATTAACGCAGCCCTCTTATTATCGCCCAAGCAGCACTTCCGTATCAAAGCACTAGCAGTCAACCATGCAATACCGCGCATGCAGCGCTCCACAGTGTTCAAAAACGGTAAAATCTTTACGAAATAAAATATCTCCCGAACGGCAGCTGCGATTAACATGTTTTTTTTTTCAAATAAAAGTTTATTTGTTGCAGACTAAAAGGAAAATATAGAGGAATGATAAAAATACTGTCCCAACCTCAAAATTCGAGGTTAACCCCGAATGTTTCTACAACTCGCTTATTAAAAGTTCTCATCTTGGCGTGGAGCAAGCAGGAGGGCAAACTATATACATTAAGGTGTCCGTTATTTATAAAATTCAAGTTTTTGATCATCTACCCTCTGAAACTCTTCGCTGCATCCAAAATACAAAATCCATTGCCTGAGTACCAAACAGTTTGAAGTTACAACGTGCCACCCGACACATCTTGATTTCGCATTCAAATAACATGGGACTTATACATTTATGCCTTGTAAAATTTTTTTCCCACATTAAATATTTTTTCTAGATTTTTATATCGTGGCATAAAATTAAATATTACTTGGACTATATTGATTAATTTTTTGCAGCTTAAAATAAGCAAGTTGAAAATTCGATTTTTGCTTTCAAAGCTTTCAAAGAACAACAAATCTAAGATATTAAATTCTTTAAACTAGCTTTTTCTAAACTAACTAAAATCAATTATTCGAGTATAAGTGATAGGTATCTCACTGGTATGATTTAAAAATACAGAATAAGTACTAAAGGTGGTCCAAGATATCAAACAAGGTTAAAATTTAAAAATCCTATGCTTTTTACATAGGATAACAAGATATGTCTGGTGGCACGTGTTAACTATAAATTTTTTTAGTTTTCTGACATTAAATTCTTATTTTTGGATGCAACTAAGAGTTTAAAAGGGGTGGATGATCGAAAACTAAATTTGGTAAATAATGGACATCATAATATTGATACTAGTGAGGCTTCGCTACCTCCTCACTTCGCGCTGACCCTTATGACCTAATGATAAGTTTTAGTAAAGCACTTGATTTTTGAGGAACTAGTTTTCTAATAATAGTCTATGTTTAAAATAATTCTTTTACAGATTTTATAAATACAGTATTTTAAATTAAAGTGCTAAAAGATAAATCAATAGAATGTCTATCGTTGTGAGATATTGCACGTGTTCGTCCCAATGAAACCTAATTTATGAGGGTGCTCTCTACAGCTGTACCAAATTTTTTAATATTAGTTGAGCCCTCTCTTAATATGTTAGACTCATAAGATATCCTTGTTCGAAGTAAAGGTTCTTTTGGAGTTGAAAACATATTATTGCATAGATCTTTGTAACATTGATTGTATGAATATTATCAAGCAGATAAATACTTGTTAAAAACAAGTATTTTCTAGGCTTTTTGTTTGATCTCAAGTTTGCAACAGTTGATTAAATCCTTCAATGATATAGGATAACGTTGGCGAAGAAAACAAATGTACAAATCGGAGAACTATTATCAAAATAAGTCGCAATGCATTTATTTATATTTCATGTCTTGCAAATAATATTAGTTTTTTTCGTGCATACTCGTATACACGAGGTGTTTTAAAAATATTTTAGGAAAACTGTCACACTACCGTAGTTGCTACAGTCTACAATATTAAAGCGCCAGCGTCTTCAGGAGCTTCACATACAGAAAAATATGAGCTGTTTAATTTCTGTATCAGAATTAAAGCAAAGTGTGTTTATTACTTTCATTGGATACAAATTTCGACTATACTATAGCTTGTACCATATCAATATCAATAATATGATTATAGTCAGAAATTTTATATAATTGGCACAATTTTCTGCTGTTTTGTGTGTTTTAAGCTTGTATCTTCCGGATTACCATCAAAAGTTATTATTGAGTTTGTCGTAAAATGTTTTTTTACATAATTTTCATACTAACATAAAATCTTAAGATAGATATTTTTCCCATGCCAAACCATTTTATACACATTCAGTAAACTTTGTATTGGCTAGATTAGAGTGAAAAAATAGTATGATTTTTTCGTTGTAGTGTTTTGCATACCTGCGTCATTAAATAAGGTTGCTGGGCAGTTGCTGAACTCGTACTCTAAACATTTCCTCGGATCATTGATATTGCGTACATATACAAGTATTTGTTGAAACATCACGGCTTAATCAATGGATGGAAAATTTTTTCCAACATTAAGAAATGGCCAATGAGTAAAAACTTAATACAATCTTTTGTTGAGAAAATTTTACAATTTTTATGTCACAGTCTATATTTACATTCATGGATTTGAATCTGATTTCGTGTGCATTAAAATTATTTATTCTTTTATAACCTCTTAATCGTGTACGAACATAATATCAGAACCGTGCATTTGAAGCGCATCAAAGAATGTGTTCATATCTACCTTATCTCTTCTACAACGAGAGTAGAAGTTGCATCGATATGCAGCTTAAGGTGGCTCATCACCCTTGTACTATCTATTTATGTGACATTAGACTATCACACCTAAAAACATCGGCTAGTAGGATCAGTGTGTATACCTATATATATGAATCCGCTTGTTTATGTGCTGAGGTTAACCTTTGGTTTGGACTTTCAACACGTCATATCTTTTTGTTTTGATCCGTACTCTCGGACTTTCGCGATTTTATTAGAAATAGGATTATTTAAACTTCTTGCTCTCAGTTTTTGTAGAATGTAGCCCGACTTTTAGCCTACAAAAGCTTTTACTTTCGGTGAAAAAATCAAACTGACCCATAAGACCAATGCTAAAATTTCGAACTTCAGATATTATTTTTTTTCGATTTTGGCCGGCAACATGCCCTGAAATTTTAAATGTACATCCGTTGATTCATATTCTACAATACATTTCAATTTGGGTGCAATGGCCCGACTTTCAAAAAGGTGATGAGCCACCTTAAGCGACGTATACATCAAAGTATTTACAAATGTCAGTAAGGTATCCGAAACTCGAAGTAAGTGTAGTATCTATCTGGTCACTACACTGGCAGCAATATCTCTTCTTCGAGTAACTCCCCCTGCGCTGTGGAACGTTCTCAATAAGGTTCGTTCGATTACCATATTAGGAACATTTTCGCAAAAAAATTTATCGTCTTACAGTACAGCAGCTGCATGTTATAAATATAGTCCAGTCATTTTTACTCTAAGTGTCTTTAGTTCAAAACTGTCTTGTAAATACAATTGACAAGATATGGCACATAAAAAGTATTCGCATTAGTAGAAAAAAGGCAACATTTCTTGCATAGTTTTATAGTGCAAATACCAATAACCACTTATTTAATCCTCCAAAAATTGCATCAAAATAGTTGTCATATTAAATTAATGAATCCGCAATTATCTTGTAGGGTAAATCCTAGATAATTTTTGTAATTGATCATGGAACTTGTCATATAGATCTTCAACATTTTTGGACTAGACGTCTTCTCAATCACATTCGTAGCCATCCTTCGACATAATGGTTTCCATAAAAATGTCGTCTTGATCGCTTATTTTTAACTTCGAAAAATCTATTTTTGCAATAACTGCACGGGCTAGCACATAAGCTCTTACTTCTCGAGCATATAAGTACACGTCTAACATTGTTTTGATCGATCCACCTGCGTGTGCATAAATAATAGCAGTTCAAACCCCCTCTTCTTTGTACCAAAGCCACTGCACTACATGAACGACACGAGTAAGAGGAAACCACGTAGTCAAATACAAACATTTTGAAAATTGTTGTCATCTTGTGATAAAGCAACTACATCTCTCGCCTTCCACATAAGAAGTTAATTAAACGTGATAAAAATATGGCTTTGATTTAATGATTTTGCCCTCTAGGAGGTATACTACGTTAAAGGTAAAAATTCTGATATGTTGTTGAGGAAGGATGCTTTAGAGCGAAGGAGGCCTTGCATTTTTCGATGATTTGAGAAGAACATTTTATCGCACCGCGGCAATATCTTAAATATAATGCGGAAATTTGCTATAAAATAAATGCTTTTTTTCGCATTAGAAACTGTTTTTTTTTAAATTACGTAGAAATAAAGATTATGTCCTTTTTTTTCTAGGAGCTGTAAGAGCTGCGGGCAGTAAATAGTTAGAAAATTCTAGAATAACTCATCGATACTTTTTCTGTTTATAATAATATGAAATAATATTTTTTTTTATTTTCACATTGTTCACATAAACATGAGTTTGGATGACATACATGATATAAGTTTACAATAATTCTAATTATTGAATGTTATAATGAATAATGCACATCATACTTTAATTTGAAATCTTATCTTTTAATATATACTGATAAGTATATCGACATTCTCCCTATTTTTTGAATTAGCTAAAGTTATAACCTAACAAATCAAAATATAATTTCTGCAATTAAAGCTAAATCTTTTTTAGTTGCTGTGAAGCCATGTTTGTCTCTTTTAATTATTTTGGCTTACCTTCGAATAAAAAGTGCTTGTACAAATGCTGTTGGGGGTCGTTAGGTAAGGGCTTAGGCTAATCTCCATAAAACTTCGTCGTTTTTGGATGGATTCATAACTGTGGAAGCTCTAGGGAGGGAGGAGGGCATTTAGGCTTCTGCTGATAACAGAAGTCTTTGGCTTCGTCGCGGAAGAATTACGGAGTGTAGTGGGGCTGTATAAGAGGCGGGGGGGGGTTAAGGGGCGTCTGAAGGGTATATACATACTCGTATATATTTTGATATATAGTTATAAGGATTTAAAATGTTTTCCTCTCATTGCCTTCTCGCCCGTTCCTCCCAAATTTGCTTGTTTTTGAAATTTTTTTGTACCCTCAACAGCCCCCTCCTATAGCCCTCTCTTCAGCTTACCCCCCCCCCCCCCCCTCACCCCTTGTCTGGTACGGGCTTTATACTTTTTTAGGAATTTTGTGTAAAGTGCTGAAAGATCCATTTTATAAGTGTATAATAACTAATGTAATTAATCGCTATAAATTTACTGAATAAGTTGAAAATTATAACTGTTTAATTTAGTGAGTAGTGACTGTTTTGCGGTGCACGACAATTGACTAACGGAATAAGTCAATTTTAACTTATTAGTTAAATTTGGCTCATTTAATTTTAGTGAGAACATTTCCTTGAATCTGCTCCAGGAAGTTGACTCTCTAGATATATAATTATACCTGATTGAAGGTTTGGGTGCACTAGGTCGATAACTACGTATTTCCTAGAGTCCGCTCCAGAAAGTTGAGTTTCTAGGTATCAAAATACACATAATTCAAGGTTTGGGTTCACCAGGTCGATGATTACAGATTTTCTAGGGTGATAAAATTATGATGATATTATTGATTAAAAGATATTTAAAATTGTACTTTTTAATTTTCATTTGCTTTTATAAATAGTTGAAGTATAGTATATAGTTTATATAAATGTTTAAATATAAACTTGATCTTATATCTTAAAATGATTACAAATAAACTACATATAACTTGTATATAATGTGCATATAATATTAAAGCAAGTACTAAAAGTCAACCAATGTTAGGCAATAACTTGCGCAGTTTAAAGCGCCTGGCTGCGATCTAAAGTAGGCGGCTGACCAGCATAAGTAGGCCCAACGCCAAAACCAAATCTGATACCCAAATTAATTCATTACCTCCAGTCACTCTCCTAACCTAAACATTGAACCAAAAATGATGAAATTAAAGAATAATAAATCTAGAAAAAGATCAAGAGATCGACTATTATGTCTTGCGTATGTTATTGTATGTAATTATAGATGATACAACCCATTCCAAAGACAGATCATCTTCTCATGTCAAGGTTTGCATCGAACCTTCAGAAACGTGCCCAATTTAATGTCACTCTACAAAAAAAAGTAAATGCTTTGACCTATCTACCCTTACCACCTTTTCTGTATGCTTTTGACAACGCTTGACATACATCTAAGGGTTGTTTAGCCTTACAACTTGAAGATTTATTTTTAAACTTAGCAAACAGGTCTAACATGTTAAATTATATTTGTAAGTACACTAATAGCTATGTTCACTCTAAAATTTTATTTCCACTGAAACTTTTTATCTTTCTTATCGTTAAATAAAAGATTTCTTACATAAAAAAAAAAATGTAATTCTTTTAACGTATTTCCTTACATTTGAATATGATTAGGAATGACCCTATTTCAAGTATATAGCTGCCTACATTCTGCTATACCACGGAATAACGACGTGGACGTAGCTGGCTTTCGTCCCCCTTGGGGTGCTTGTTTCAAGTAAGTCCCCTTGCCTCTCACTCTTTGGGGTGCTTATTAACAGCAAGTCCCTTTGCTTATAACTGCTAAGGGTGCTTATTTACAGTAAATCCCTATGCGCTTTACTCTTTAGGGTGCTTGTTTACAGTCAGTACCCTTGACTCTCACTTTTTGGGGTACTTGTTTAGAATAAGTCCTTTTACCACTCACATATTAAAAAAATTGTACTTTTAAATATAACAGTTTTCATATTCTCTTTATCGATGGTAACACACTTGTCTTTCTTTAAATAATATGCGCAGTAAGTGCCGCTTGGATTTCTTGTTGTCCGATTTCCCACCTCTTTTTAAGTTTCAGCTATATTCAGCCATTATATCAACTTCCCAGACTCCCTGGTAACGCTTTTCCACATCTTTCATAACTTGACGATATTGCTCACCCTGTTCTTTACTTAAATCTTTAAGTCTTTTTAGAAAGTAATCGATAGAAAAATCTAAAAAATAAAGTTTCACGCTCATTTTACAGACTAATATTCTATAGCTTATAACCATGTTACTAACTAAAGTCATGTAGTCTGTTCTTTTTTTATTCCCTAAAAACTATCTAAAACCTTGTAATAACTTGTCCCAGCAGCTTTTTTCATATCTGTCATCTGCTTCGGAAACTTCTCATCATCAAACAGTGCCTGGATTTAAAGACCATCAAAATCACTTGCTTCTAGCTAAGCGTCACTTAGCTTAGGTATCTTTCTGGCTATGCATTTAATTCAATTAATGTCTCTGTCAAAAGCCGTCACAAATTGTTACATTAGGCCAAATTTTATATAAAGTGGATAAATTAAAATTTTGTTTTTATTTACAAAAAGTGGTTTTAATGTGTGTTCAAATCCCAGCTTTAGAGAATTTTGTTTGAGCCCTTTTTTTTTGTAGTGATTTGTTCGATCTTTGATGTCCAAACGATACAAAAAGCATGGAGATTTTAAATACCTACCACGCATTCTGAGAACAATACCTATCATTTCAAGATCTCCACATATCTGCCACTGATAATCAGAATAATTTAATTTTTGCAGAACAATTTTTATGTTTCCGTACAATTTATTTAAAAATATAGAGTAAGCTACAGGTACAGGAGCTAGAACTTTGTTATTGTGGATCAAAATAGCCTTTAAACTTCGGATGGAAGAATCCATGAATAGACGTCAAATTTTTATTGTGTAAACATCATTTTATAAACTATTAATAAGCTTAGGACTGTTGTTAATAAAAGCCAGCTTATTCGCCTCGTCCATAGTAAAGAACGGTCTTATTCCTTGCTTTCTATTCCTATAAATTACTATTTTTGTCCCTATTTCTAGCAAGTTCCTCTGCTTTAACCTACATGCCACAGGTCTATGGGACACTTTTAATGAGCTCAATTCTATGCGAGAATCAACTCAAATCAGCTTGGTTAAATTTTCATAGGGCTCTGCTTTTATTTTTATGCGTACTGCAACTCTAACCATCACTTCAACTCTTGATTTCTCTTTCCCCTTTAATTCCATCATTTCTTTTGTTCTCTTTGCCTTTCTGCATTTCTACTACCTTAGTAGCCTCCACAGTTTTAGCACCTTCCACATTACTTCAATTACCTTATTGGTATTTTTTTGACGGTCAGGTTTGCTTAAAACCATGATTGCAAGCACAACGGTGCAAGTATTGGCATATTTATTATTTGAAAGAGTTTTGGAATGGAAACCAAAAGTGTTAGTAACACAAAATAAGCCATTCTCCTGGAAAATCAGCTAATTCCATGTAACTGTTTCTGTGTACTTTAAGCGCAATAGATCTTTTTTGTTTTGACATATCAATAACATCTTATGACGTGTGGCGTAGATAGTATGCAGTACCCAATTTGCTGTCTAATTTTCTATTTTTAAGTGTAACAGTATCCGTATGCATCAATTACTAGTTGATTTATTATTCTTCGACTTTTTTTCGTCAATATTTACCATAATTATAGGAGAATTTATCAGATTTAGACGGATCATTATAGATGTTTTGGCTCAAACATCTTACTGTTGTCTTATGTCTTGTCGTTTAAGACTCTACAGAGGCCGAGGTACCCACCTCTACAAAGCTGCAGTCGTATGATGATGACGCCTGCGGGGGCTCTACCCAGGTTATCGATATATCGCATAATCGCACAAATCTATCGA
>JAPYYV010008729.1:0-12409 GCA_030522625.1 Copidosoma aretas | reverse complement strand
TTCAAGTCCTGCTAAAGTCTTATTTGTATACTTAATTGTATAATGTATCATACGTTGTGCTATTAACGATTTTTCTTGTTGGTTTTCTATGATATATTTTTTGTTAATGGACAATGAGCGACATTAAAACATGTGTAGAATTATTTAATGTATATATTTTGACACTTTTTTTTTGTATAAGATTTGTTACTTGGGTCGTAAAATATGAAAACTTTAGAGAAAGAAATTATTGAAAGGAATATAAGGAAAATTCCAGGTTTCCAAAAAAATTCCCTGACATTTTCAGGTTTTTCCAGGACAAAATTTATTTCCTGACATTTCCAGGTTTTCTAGGTTTTCCAGGTATGGTGGACACTCTGTCAATAACTACTTATTCAATTATTGTGCGGAAATCATGGACCCTCGTCGTAAACCTTTCTTTTTCTCCGCATCGTGTAGTTTAATTTGTAACTCATGCATAATTTAGTTTTAAAGAAAACTTAATTATTTACATTGTAACGTGCAATGGGATCGTCGCGTGGAGAGAACTTTCGACATTATGGAGAAATGCATGTTTCCATTGCGAAACAGCCCTCTTTGTACTTTAATTTTGTTGATGATAAGCCTCTTAATTGTATTGGTCAGTTTCATTAGGTAAAATGTAAAATCATAAATTCCTCGTTATTACTTCCAATTCGTATTATAATTGGTACATGATTTTGTTCGGCAAACAAACGGTTGCCGTAATCATTTACATACGATAGTCATTATTAAAATATTATTAAGAAAAAAAAATTCAAAGACTATAATTGAGTATTGATATATTACCAGAAGCCATTTCAAGTATTGATTTGCTTTTATAACATAACAATAATAAGTTACAATTATTTTTTGCATGCACATTAATACACTGTTACTAGTATTTACAAATAATTTTTTTTTGTATGAAATCTGTATCAAATTTTGATTGAAAACCTATCTCATACCTTAGTATTGCGTGACATAGCGGTTTCTGAATAGATAGCGTAGAAAGGCTTTTTTAAGGAAAACATGATCGCAACTTGCACAAAAAGTAAAAAAATGTATGAAACGTTTTAAAATGACATTCTCTGTGAACGTGACTTTACATAGGTATATTTTTAATTAACAACGGTTCTGTTATTATTGACTTGACAACAAAGTAGGGCTACCTTCAGTTGAATTTTTTCTCTTTTAAATGTAACGTAGCCTTGTCAACACGAGACAGAAAAGATTTACCATTCAAAGAGTATTATTACGGATTTCAGTTGCGTACATCTTGTATTTTATGGACATAACTATATATATGGTTTTAGTTTAAAAAGGTATTGAATATCATATTACCCAAACTTTTTAAATTTATGCTAATATAATTTTGAACATAAAAAAGGGCCTCTTCGATCAAACTGTAATCTAAAAACATTGCGGTTCCCTGCAAACCCAGTCACAGCTATAAGTAACCAATTTAATTCCACTTTATTGCCTTAGGAATAGTTGACGTATACAGAATATGACGGTTTCATTATCATTTCATGGACGATGGAAAGGGTTTATTGAAGTAAACTGTGTGCTATGTAAAAAGAAACGAAACTTTTTAACAAATTTACAGCGACGTAAAATCTTATTGAGTGGGATTTACAGTCTTTGAAGTAGTTCTATGGCAGATATAATAATGGTTTTGTCATCATTTTATTGACAGCAAAGAGCTCATGACATCTAACTTTGTTCTCTTTGCAATATAACATAACCTTGTTATCCTACTTATAGCTACTGCAGAGTGAATCGTGTCTGCGTCAGTATCTTCGACGTAGTTGTGTGTTAGAGTTAACAACGGTTCTGCCATCATTTTGATCACAACGAAGAAGGGCTCCTTGGAGCTAACTTTGTTGTTTTTGCAATGTTGCATAACCTTGTTGACCCTCATCCAGCAATAGCAAATCTGTCATAGTGACATTCATCGTCTTTGAAGTAGTTATACAGTAGAGTTCAGAATGGTTTTGTCATCATTATATTGACAGCAAAGCGTAAATAACAGCTAACTTTGTTCTCTTTGCAATATAATATAACCTTATTATCATAGTCATAGCTACATGCGGCATACTCAATCAGGTCTGCTTCAGTGTCTGCAAGGCAGTTGTTTGGTAAAGTTAACAATGGTTCCATCATCGTTGTGATCACAACAAATAAGGGCTTCTTGGAGCTAACTTTGTTTTACTTAAGAAGTGGCATGACCTTGTTAACAATCAACAAAGAAAAGCCAGTATTTTTAGGTCAAAGTGAATGATTTCGAAATAGTTATGCGGTCAAGTTAACAATGGTCCTGTTATTATCCAACTAATAACGGAGAAGGGCTCTTAAGAGCTATCATGGTTTTCTGTAGAGTGTAACATAACTTTGCTACGGTATTGATGGCAACTAAAACTTATCAACAACTACTTCATCATATTGATGATAGTCGCAGCGTAAAGATAATAACGGTTCTGCTATTACTGACTTGACAATAAAAAAAGAAACCCCCGGAACTACCTTTCTTTTCTTTGAGATGTAACAATATTGTAAACATTTACACAGCAATATCTTACGTTTTTGAATTAACTGAAAGTTCGACAAAATAATTATACTTATACGTTGACAATGATAGCGCTGTTCTTGTAACGAATTTTTTTTTAGTGCAGTTTGATAGTAAACCTTTTAACACGAAGAGCAGCCATATAAATAACGTACGTGATATACTATTTTGTGATTAAGTAAATATGCAGACAGTTTTAGAGTAACGTGATGATAATATTATAATGTAAAATATTAAATATGAGATCGAGTAATTACAAAATAAGATGAAGTGACGAATTGGTAAATGCGTTTAAATGTTGACATAACACTAAGCTGCCACACATTAATGTGTAGGTAAACATATGAAGGCTTAACGTAATTCCGTAGTTGTAGTAAGGTTAAAGGTTCTATGATAATACAAGCTTTAAAGTTACAGTATTTATTTTCTGTTTTGTATTATTTATCATAGTAGGCTTTTATAGTTCTACGGTAATGACAGTTCTCCGATAATCCTGTTTTTTATTTTATATTTGAAATACACTAAAAAACTTGAACACATTTAAAAATTTCAGTTCTTAAAATATAAAAAAAAAAAAAAATACGTAAGTAAATAATCGATTTAGACTACAAAACTATTCGCATTTACTGATTACTGTAGGCTCCAGAGGCACTATGATAGTGGGCAACCGTTGATTTTGGAAAACCGTTACAATATCTTGGCCTATAAACTTTAAAAATATTCATATATTGTGTCAATTTATATACTTGAATTAGTAACATTTATCCATCAAAGTACGCTTGTAAGACGCTGTGGTAATGCGAGTTATTTAACAATTCTTTTTTGTATGTTGTAGACGCAGTATACTAAAAGCCTTCATATCATTCAAAAAATAATAGGTTTTTAAAACATGATTGAAATATGCAAAAGAACAATAGGGACTAGCAACAAAATCATCTTCATTAATTTATCATAGTAGGCTTCAGAGGAGCTATGCTAATACGCGACCGTTTATGTGTAAAACCTTTTAACGTATCTTACTAATCTCACATCGTCCAAACTTGCAAAATGAATATGTTAACTAACAATTAAAATAGCGAGGAACTTGTTAAACTGTATATATCATAGTAGGCTTATAAGGCGCTACGGTAATGACAGTTCTCCGATTATCCTGTTTTTCATTTTACATTTAAGATGTACTAAAAAACTTGAACTCATTTGAAACATTTTAAGTTCTTAAAAAAAAAAAAATTCACTTAAGTAAACAATGGATATGGACTGCAAAACTATTAGCATTGATTGATCATAGTAGGCTCCAGAGACGCTATGATAGTACGCGACCGTAGATTTTGGGAAACCGTTACAATATATTGTCCTATAAAGTTTAAAAATACATATATAATGTGTCAATTTATATACTTAAATTAGTAACAGTTATCCACCATAGTACGCTTATAAGACACTGTGGTAATGCAAATTATTTATTAATTTTTTTTCTTATATTATAATCGAAGCATACTCAGAACCTCCATAAAATTCAAAAAATAAAAGGTTTTTAAAACATAATTAAAATATGCAAATGAACAATAGGGGCTGACAACAAAATTATCTTTACTAATTGATCATAGTAGGCTCCAGAGGCGCTATGATAATACGCGACCGTGTATTTTTTAAACCATTTAACGTATCGTACTAATTTTACATCTTCAGAACTTGCAAATAAATATGCAAACGAACAATTAAAGTAGCGAAGAACTTGTTAAACTGTACATATCATGGTAGGCTTATAAGGCACAACGTTAATGAAAGTTTTCCGATTGTTCTATTTTTTATTTTATATTAAAAATATACTAAGAATTTTGAACTCATTTGTACAATTTTGAGTTCTTGAAATATAAAAAAAAAATACTTAAGTAAACGATAGATATGGACAACAAAACTAATTGCCTTTATTGATCTTAGTAGGCTTCAGAGGCACGATGATGATACGCGACCGTGTATTTTCAAACCCCTCTAACGTAGCTTACAAATTGTACATCTTCTAACCTTTCAAAATATATTCGTAAACAAACAATATAAATTGTTGGAAACTTGTTAAACTTCATGTATCATAGTAGGCTTATAAGACGCTATGGTAATGCGAGTTATTTAATCATTCTATTTCTTATGTTATAGTCGCAGTATACTAAAAACCTTCATATAATTCAAAAAGAAATAGGTTTTTAAAACATACTTAAAATATGCAAACGAACAATAGGTACTGACAGCAACATTATCTTCATTAATAGATCATAGTAGGCTCTAGAGGCGCTATGATAATACGCGACCGTTTATTTGTAAAACCTTTTAACGTATCTTACTAATTTTACATCTTCTAAACGTGCAAAATAAATATGTAAACGATCAATTAAAAGTGCGAGGAACTTGTTAAACTTTATACATCATAGTAGACTTATAAGGCGCTGCGGTAATGACAGTTATCCGATTTTCCTATTTTTCATTTTATATCAAAAATATACTAAAAATCTTAAACTCATTTAAAAAATTTAATTTTTTTAAAAAATAAAATAATAAAATACTTAAGTAAATAATAGATATGGAACACAAAACCATTCGCATTTATTGATCATAGTAGGATCCAGAGGCGCTATGATAGTACGCGACAGTTGATTTTTGGAAACCGCTACTATATCTTGTCCTACAAACTTTAAAAATATATATATAATGTGTCAATTTTTATACCTAAATGAGTAACATTTATCTATCATTGTAGGCTTATAAGACGCTGTGTTAATGCGAGTTATTAAATAATTCTTCTTCTTTTGTTATAGTCGCAGTATACTCAAAACCTTAATATAATTTAAACAATAATAGGTTTCAAAACAAAATTAAAATATGCAAACGAACAATGGGGACGGACAACAAAATTATCTTCATTAATTGATCATAGTAGGCTCTAGAGGCGCTATGATGATACGAGACCGTTTATTTTTAAAACTTTTTAACGTATCTTACTAATTTTACGTCTTCCAATCTTGCAAAATAAATATGTAAACGAACAATTGGAATAAAATGAAACTTGTTAAACTGTGTATATCGTAGTAGGCTTATTAGGCGCTATGGTCATGAAACTTTTGTAATAATACTATTTTATATTGTATACTTGAAATACAGTAATAGCCTTCTACTATTAAAAAGTTTCAAATTCTTAAAACATAAAAAAAATACATATGTAATCAATAGATATGGACAACAAAACTATTCAGATTTAATAATCATAGTAGGCTTCAGAGGCGCTATGATGATACGCGACCGTTGATTTTCGGAAACAGCGTAACCTATCTTTAAAATTTTACGTCCTGTTAATTTGAAAGATATGTATGAACAAACACTTTAAATAGTCAGAAAGTTATTAACATATATAGACCATAGTAGGCTCATAAAACGCTATGAACATGCGATTTTTTAATTATTCTTGTTTTCATTTAAATGTTGCAGCAAACTGATACTTTCTAACTCACCATACAAATTGCTCAAGTTTAAGAGCTTATATCGTTTACTATGCAATATTGTCTTGAAACGGGCAAACTTGATCTCAATTTTTAAACCTTTTCTTGAGTGGAAGTAAATATTTGTTTAAAATAGATTATATAGTACAATGTGGCAAAAATGTGATCAGAGCATTTTCTACTTCCGTCCGTGGTGCGTAGTCGATTTTTTATGGCCCAGCGGTCGGAAATATAATATTCTTTTAGCGCTGCTGACGGGAATGTTTTATTTCCTACATGCCACGTGCCGGCGTGAAAAATTCATTTTTTTACTTTATTTGCCCTATCGTCACAGAAAGAAGTGTAATGATTTAATTTCCTACATAATCTGACATAGATAAACATTTTGGAAATAACTTTTAAAATTGGCTTTATTTCAAGAACTTTTTATTAAAGTACTACATCAATTTTTATTGGCCTTAGTCTCTTCTGTGTTAAATTAAAAAATCATCTGTCAGCAATATTAATGTATGAGTTATTGAAAACAGAAACTGCTTACTAAAACGTATTCAGAAAATTGTATGGTTAGCGTAAATTTAAGCTTATCCATGAAGTTTTTCATTTGCATTATTGTAAATACTAATGGTCTCTTATTTTTTCAAGTTTGGGTTATGCAATTGAAACTTCTCGTTCCCGTAATATCAAGTAAAAACTGTCGCTGTCTCCAGATGTATATTACAACCAGCCGTACCTTTGAATCTTGAGAATGTTTGATCGTCAGATGTATATCTTATTTAATATAATTTGCAAAATATCTTAAAAAAAACTATTCCACGCTCCATATATATTTTTGTATATGGAACAATATCTGTGGAAAAAATATGTAAAAATTTTTGATAATGGTTTTGACGATGTAAAAATTTGTTTTTTTTTTTGCATGATTTTTGTATTTTCTTTCGCATAAGTATTACTTAAAGTTTTTGTTTTAATTTTGTTTAAGGTGGGGTGTTTCGGTAAATGCTTAATATTTCGTGAAAAAGAAAAAAAGATAATAGTTGTCAGTTATAAAATCAATAAGGGGAAGCCATTATGTACCGATCGATTAAGTTAAGAAGCTTCCATTTATTTATTTGTATCTGTTCCTAAAATGTGTTACTTTCTATGTACGAAATACTTGTAATCTTATCTTTGCAATAAATTACGCTTGTGCGTGACTAGATAGACATGTTGTAAATGAATCGTTTTATTACAAACTGCATGGATGTTAATAATTAGAGTCTGGAAAACAGTGCAACACTCATCTTCCCAAATGATTTTGCCGATTATCCAATACATTCTTTTTTCAGTAGGTTAAAAAAAATGAATTTCTTTTACTGAAGTCTAAAGTTAGATTTGTCCACCTAAGTACTTCCGTCGATTAACCTTTCCTATAAAATTAGCAGTAATTTAATAAATATTCTATAAAAACTACATGTGAAAAGTCTACCAATTGTTTGTTAATGATTATTCAAACACGTCACAAGAAATTTGTGAAACACGTGTAAAAAGTAAAAAAATATCTGTACGAGGTTTGGGAAGAAACAATTATATGTTCACAACATCTGGCCGTCCAAAGAAAAAAAAGAAGCACCTCTAGTATAATTCAAGTATAACTAAACAGAATGGAACAGTTTATTGTTTTAAAATATATCAGCTTTTATACATACCACAGATTCTGTGAATATATTTGGACATATCGTGAACTCATTAATAATATGTGTTGTAACAATTTTTAGGGGTAAATGTGGGTATTACTCGGTATTACTGCCACTTCTTTTATCAAGACACATTTTAAAGTCAATTAAAAACGCCTACATGGATTTACCAACTTTTTTCTTTCTTGATTATAAAGCCTATGCCATCAGGTACAAAAAAAAAACATACTTGATTCATTTTAATTATAGCGCTAAATTTTAACATAGTTATTGATAAAATTAGCCAAATGCTGGTAGTACTGCCATCGTGCAGATATTACTGCCCCGAATCTTCAGGTATTTAAAGAAACTTTAGATATTAATGGAGTCACAGTCTAACAAGGAGGATTTGATATTATTTTAAAACCTTAAAAAATATCAGGAAAAGTATTTTGTATGTCATAAAATACCTGCAACACTAACAATTACTGTTAAAATCAAATAGTAGCTGCAACTTTCTATTTGGTCTTCGATGTCCATTTCTCTTTTTATTTCTAATAGTGCTGTATCTTTAACCTTGCTACTTTCTTCAATTATATTAATTTACTGGTTTATACAAAATAATTTCGTTGACAAAAAATGTAAACACGAGTTCCAACTACGAGACCGCGTTATAGGATTAGATTGACTCAACCAAGCAAAAGCCGGCAGTAATTGCAGCATTACCTAAAATCAGTGCATGCTGCACTTGAATTAAAAATAGAAAAAAACCGTATAATAATATTGAAGATTAAAATAATAAAAATCATCGTTTGTTTTATTAGCAGAAGTTAATTTGTTGTTATACTTTTAAATATACTACTGGAAAAAGGTATGTTCGTCGTTGCTGTTATGCGGAAAAAATAGAATCCTATGGCCAGAATCTGATCACCGACTAATCATTCTTACATTTTGATGATTCATAATAAATTTTTATATACATGTTTGGTCGTATAAAATTTCTGAGGACATTAATAAACTACATATTTTTTCAACCACTTATATTGAAGGCAAAATTATCTTTAACTTTATTTTTCGTAATGTGGTAGTAATAACCACATTTACTTATAATTACCGTAATTGCGATATTTGTGTAGTGGCACTACCTTTTGAGAAATTGCTGTCGAAAGTAGGTGATCCCACCTCATTTTCCGAGGTCACGAGTTGGGAAAAAAAATGAATTTTTGATTTGTCAATGTTGCACGCTGTCCATGTAAACAGTACGTAATTTGACTGAAATCTTAAAGAGAGAACAAATGAACAAACTCGGAATACGAACTGCATAATTGATGAAAGTTTTGGTTTTAAACCAAATTATTAAGGTAGGGTTATATAGCGTTGTAAGATATGAGCTTTAAAGAGCAGTGGTGGTACCCAACTAACCTTCCCCTGAGTAACTATAGGCAAACATACGCTTGCTACTAAAAGTAAAGTTGAGTACGACTGTAGCCGGGGAACGTCCTCAATTTGGCATTTCTATTTCTTGGAAAATATTTTTTTTTATCGTGATTGTTACAATGTATTTTTCGTATAGTTATTATCATCATAGATTACTTTTCGTCATGAAAAATTCTTGTACGACTACAAAATTTTTATTTTTTTTCGTATATATATTTGTTTGGTATTTATATTTTTTAAAAGTTACCTTGCCAAATAAATAGATTTTATGAAACGAAAAAATTGTCACATGTGCATTCTAAATAAATAATTTTCTCATCGGTATTTATATAAATTTATAATATATTTATATCAAGGTTTCCAAAAACAATAGTAGACGAATAATATTGTCGGAATATAGAAGTTTCCGTTTTGCTTTATTCCAAATTTCAACCCTTCTTTCATATTAAATTGACATTGCATGTTTTCTTAATTATACTTTTTCGGCTTTATGTACTTTCGGAAAAAAAAATTTTCGGCAAAATGTGCCCCACCCCTTGCTTGTACAGTTTTTTGAATACAAGCGGATCCTCGCGTCTCAGCATATTAAAGCAATTTGGCGTTTACCGAGTTAGGACAAAGCTACTATAGCAAAGTTAACCGCTGTGCATGTTACTGTTTGAGAATATTCAAGTACTCTCAAATCAATTTAAGTTATTCCTAATGATACGACGATTATCGAAATCCTATCGGAAAAGTTTCCTCCGGACACACGTAAAGACTTATGTTTTAAATGATTGTCCTGAGGTCAAGGATTTGGGCATCCAGCTGCGTTTGGACTTCGTAAGAGAACAGAATTCATGTAGGAATTATCTGCATCCCGTTACTGACAAATGTAAAAGTTCTAATATATGTGAGAGTTGTGGTAGGTGGCATCACACTCTCTCGCATGCTGAAAGACGTAATGGCTCAACAAATAACCATCTAAGTCTAAATCCAAAGCCCAACTCCTAAATAGTTTTAATCAATCGGCAGGACTAGGTTACCAATCCTTTAGCGGGAGGGCTTCTATCCTAAAATCTCAGCTTCTGACTACAGCAGTAATTCATGCCTCTAATAGTTTCGGTGAGTCAGTTGTAGCCCGAGCGTTATTGGATTCTTGATTTCCAGTTCTTGGTATTTGGTATAATAACTCTGTATCTGTCTATCCGCTTTTCACCTATTCAAAGCTTTATGACTAGTCTACTTGTTGGCCAGATATAAGATTATACGGCTTGTAGCCTGTGTTTTTGTCTTTGAAAGTATTAGATGCAGGCGTATGATCTGTCAGTAACTCGTCTTTATCTCGTTTTATTGACGTACGCTTGTAAGTACTCTATACGGAAGTTATGCATACGTTTTATCACGGCGCGGGTGGTTTGTCTAAAGTGATAGGCTATACTGCTAATTTTATCAATTCTTAATAGTCTTACAAGCTCTTCCATGGTGAAGTTTATAAAATAAGTTTTTCTTTCGAACAATTATTCTTGTAATGCTTCGTAGACCGCCTTAAATATACACATCAAGGCTGTTACTATGTCTTTCTCGGTCGTTCTCTTGACTTTTGTTAGGTCAAGTCTTATGGTCTACCAGTAAAAATCTTTTAATTATTTTCTAGTGCATTTTAATTCTGTTGCTACGCCCTTTAACTGTCGATCAATGTTTTTTGTTTTTTTTTATTACGTTATACCCTTTGTATCTCCTACCTAGTTATGGCATGACTACTGTAATTATGCACATAGTTTGCACCAACGTTCGATATTTTAAAATCCTCCAAATTGCTATACTCTATTTCAGCATGGGTTAAGATTCATATTTGCTAGGTCTCTTATGATGCGTGCTGTTCTCAAAATGTTTATTATATTAGATGCTTTAAGTGCTTATAAGAATTTTCTTATATCGGATTGAAATTCTGTATAAGGGTAATTCTTTTACAAACCGAACGGATTTTGCTAAACATTAATCGTCACCTCTCCGATTCGGCTGACAATTTTTTTCCAGTTTCTATATTGAAAAATAAGAGATACGTGTACGACGAATTGTTTTTTATCGCCTATTTTTGATTTTATAATAACAAATGGCTATTTTGTAGCTAAAGAGTGAGACTTTAAGAAAAAAGATTAAAAAAAAAGTTTCAACAAATTAATATTGTTATCAACAATTTAATTATTTTAATCGATTTTTAACAATTTCTCCCGAAATTAATCAAGGTTTTTATAATTACCATCGTATTTTGCGTCAAATTTTACGTAAAAATCATGTTTTCAAAATATGGAGACTCTTTAATTGTTATTGTTTAAATATTAATTTATGTAGCGCGTAATGGTTAAAAAACTGTTTTTTGAGTATAAAATGATATCTGTACCTCATATCAAAAAAAGTTGAACGCAAAAGTTTTAGATAATTGAAAGATCTACAACTTTTGTATCTACCATTTGTCAGTATAACCTCAAAATTTTGTATTATCATGAAAAAAAGCGAGAAATCACCATTTTATTATTTATTTAGTATAAATTTCATTAAAATTGAATCGTGAGTGATTTCTTTTTTAGTCTAATCTCCTGAATGATGAAAAACGAATTTTCACTAAAGAAAAAAAAAATATTATGAACTACTAGACAAAAAAATAATAATATTACTGCTTGACGTAACATCAACACGTAAACTGTTTTTTGTTCTTCAAATTTTTTTATTGCTACTTTGTTTTTTATTGTTTTATTAACTGTCAGCTTTTATATAAAAAATAGATTTTTCATCTCTTTAATTTTTTGGAATTTTAAAATTTCGCGGGGAAGCCTGCCTACAGTACGATCCATGATTCAAAGTGTTACCCACGCTACTCGGGTACATTCCGCGTAATACAAGCTCGTTGGCTTTTGGATCAGCTGTGCGTTTATTTTGGTCCGCTACCAAGACATATTCTCACTCGTTGTAATATAAAATTACATAATTTTTACTTTGTAACAATGCCACGGAAAGAGGCACGTACAATGCAAAATACTAGTTATCGATCAGACAGATGTTTTAACCCTTTCAATCTCAAACAACCAACAACAAACACTTCTGATTCGAGGACAGTAAATGAAGACCAACTTTTGAAACTGGACTTGGCAACTTCGTCAGATGCATTACAACAAAAAATTTGTTCGTCTTGCCGCTTGAAGTTATCAAAGTTGAAAAAAGAAGATACAAAAGAGAGTAAAAATGAACTACCAGAATTGGTACGTACAATATTTTGATTATTATAT